>SJYX01011073.1:64223-114451 GCA_006410675.1 Oreotragus oreotragus | reverse complement strand
AAGTTGGACTGTGAAGAAAGCTGAGCGCCGAAGAATCGATGCTTTTGAACTGTGGTGTTGGAGAAGACTCTTGAGAGTCCCTTGGACTGCAAGGAGATCCAACCAGTCCATTCTGAAGGAGATCAACCCTGGGATTTCTTTGGAAGGAATGATGCTAAAGCTGAAACTCCAGTACTTTGGCCACCTCATGTGAAGAGCTGACTCATTGAAAAAGACTTTGATGCTGGGAGGGATTGGGGGCAGGAGGAGAAGGGGATGACAGAGGATGAGATGGCTGGATGGCATCACTGACTTGATGGACATGAGTTTGAGTGAACTCCAGGAGTTGGTGATGGACAGGGAGGCCTGGTGTGCTGCGATTCATGGGGTCACAAAGAGTCAGACACGACTGAGCGACTGAAATGAACTGAAACATGTATATAATAGTGTAGATTTTGTAAGGACTAAAGCAAATACATGTAAACATCTTGACTATTCTCTTTGCCTTTATTCTACATTAGCAAATTCTTTAAGACTTAAGGCTTTATCTTTAAAATGTACCCAGAATTCAGCCAGTTCTCACCAATATCCAGTACTATGAAAGTCCACAATTGCATAGTGTTTTTGAATTACTGATAAAGTTGCTACAGAATTCTCTTCTTTTTCCCTCTCCATCCCCATCCCCCCCTCCAACCCCTAGCCTCTTTTCTTAAGGTAATCCATTTAAAACAGTGGTTATTTATTAGTGGTCATTTTGTCTCCCCTGGGGAATGTCTGAAAATGACTCTGGAGTCAAAACCGGGTTGGAGGGGGGGACTACTGACATCTAGTGGACAGAGGCCAGAGATGCTGCTATCAATATATCAATATAATCATAGGAAAGCTACCTTCAACAAAGACAGACAGCACCACAGTCACAGACTCTATTTTAAAATATATAAACAGTATATGCAACTTAGCTAAACATCTTAAAAAAACAAACAACCCAATCACAAATAAATGGGAAGACGATCTAAATAAGCATTTCTCCAAAGAAGACATACAGATACACCCCCCCAAAAAAAGCACGTTGAAAGATACTCAACATCACTAATTATCAGAGAAATTCAAAGAAATTCAAATTTAAACTACAATGAGGTATTGCCTCACACCAGTCCTAATGGCCATCATCCATAATCTACAAATGATAAAAATGCTGGACAAGGTGTGGAGAAAAGAGAATCCTCCTACACTACTGGTAGGAATGTGAATTGGTATAGCTATTTTGGAAAACTGTATAGAGGTTCCCCATACTGAAACAGAGGTTCCCAAAATAAAAATAAAGCTACCATAGGATCCAGCAAGTCCACTCCTGGGCATATATTCAGAGAAAATTATAATTTTTAAAGATACATGGACCTCACAGAAGCAATCTAAGTGTACATTGACAGATGAATGGATGAAGAAGATGTGGTATATACAGAAAATGAAATATTACTCAACCTTAAAAATGAATGAAATAATGCCATTTGCAGCAACATGAATGTACCTAGAGATGGTCTAGGTCGTCACATAGTGAGTGAAGTAAGTCAGACAAAGACAAGTAATATATGTCCGTTTATATGTGGAATATTTAAAATACAGTGCAAATGAACTTGTTTACAAAGTAGAAATAGTCATAGATGTAGAAAACAAACATATGGTTACCAAAGGGGACTGAAGTTGGGATGGATCGACTGGGAAACTAGGACTAACATATACACAATGCTATAAGGAAAATAGATACCTAATGAGAATCTACCACATAGTAGTTTTTAAGAACCTATTGTATCATGAGAAATGTTGGGCTGGATGAAGCACAAGTGGAATCAAGATTGTCGGGAGAAATATCAGTAACCTCAGATATACAGATGACACCACCCTTATGGCAGAAAGTGAAGCACTAAAGAGCTTCTTGATGAAAGTGAAAGAGGAGAGTGAAAAAGTTGGCTTAAACTCAACATTCAGAAAACTAAGATCATGGCATCTGATCCCATCACTTCATGGCAAACAGATGGGGAAACCCTGGAAACAGTGGCAGACTTTATGTTCTTGGGCTCCAAAATCACTGCAGATGGTGACTGCAGCCATGAAGTTAAAAGACACTTGCTCTTTGCAAGAAAAGTTATGACCAAAGTAGACAGCATATTAAAAAGTAGAGATGTTACTTTGCCAACAAAGGTCTGTCTAGTCAAAGCTATGGTTTTTCCAGTAGTCATGTATGGATGTGAGAGTTGGACTATAAGGAAAGCTGAACACAGAAGAATTGATGCTTTGAACTGTGGTGTTGGAGAAGACTCTTGAGAGTCCCTTGGACAGCAAGGAGATCAAACCAGTCCATCCTAAAGGAGATCAGTCCTGAATATTCATTGAAATGAGTAAAAAATGCTGAAGCTGAAACCAATATTTTGGCCATCTGATGTGAAGAACTGACTTATTGGAAAAGACCCTGATACTGGGAAAGATTGAGGACGTGATGAAAAGGGGATGACAGAGGATGAGATGGTTGGATGGCATCACCAACTCAATGGAAATGAGTTTAAGTAAACTCCAGGAGTTGGTGATGGACAGGGAGGCCTGGCGTGCTGCAGTCCATGGAGTCACAAAGAGTCGGACACGACTGAGCTGAACTGAACTGATTGTTTAGCACAGGGATTCCCTGGTGGGACAGATGGTGAGGAATCAGCCTTCAATACAGGACACCTGGATTTGAAGATGCCCTGGAGAAGGTATCTACCCACTCCAGTATTCTTGCCTGAAGAATTCCATGAGAAGCCTGTTGGGCTACCGTCAATGGGATCACAAAGAGTGGGACAGAACTGAGTGACTAACACTTTCACTTTCACTGTATAGCACAGATAACTCTACTCAATACTCTGTAATGACCTTTATGGGAAAGGAATCTTTAAAAAGTGGATATATTCATATGTATAACAGATTCACTTCCCCGTACAGAAACCACATTATAAATCGATATCCCAATAAAAATTAACTTTAAAAAAGTCTTACTCTCTTCAAAACTTTCCAATAGATTCTCATCTCACTCTGAGTGAAAATATTCTTGAAATTAATTACCTACAAGGTCCCACAATACCCAGTTCCCTGATATTTCTCTAATATCACTCCCTCTTATAACATCTCACTTATTTCCAACAACATTAGCCTCCTCAGAATATCTCAAATATGTTTCTGTATCAGGTCCTTAGCATTTGCTTCTCTTCTTGAAATATACTTTGAATATATATTTATATAATTTACTCTTTCACTACTTTTAGATGTCTAATCAATGATGCTTTAATTGTGAGGCCTTCTCTGACCATCATTTATAATATATAACTCTTCAGTATGATATACACATAGATAGCTAGCCTTTCCTATTCCCTTTCTATGTTTTGCTTTTCTCCATAACTTCTGACTTCTTAATATATTTACTTGCATTCAATTTCTCTTCTACAGTGTAAGTTCAATGAGGTCAGGAACAATTTTTTTTTTCTACTTTGTTTACTTCTTGAATACTTAGAAGCCTGGAACAGAAATGGGTGTTTGATAAATATTTGTTGTATGAAGGAACTGAAAATTCTTGGTTATTTATCTATCAATATAGCATTACATTAAACTTTGCTTAACTTGAGTCAAGGGAATAAAACACACCAATTTTTAACTAAAGAGTTTTGATTCCTTTCACATTTTATGTTGATTACATGAAAGCATAATATCTTATAAGCTCCTTCTCAGTCCAAGGAAACAGGATCACATCAATAAGACAGAGATGAAAGGGCATGGAGACTAAGAGGAGAATTAAATGTTCTTTTACTTTCTCTCTTACTTTCAACTGATAAGTAATTATGGGTGTAAGTCTTCAGTTCTTTGATTTGCTTTAAACCAATTCAAAAAAGAACAAATTACCTGAAACCTTAAAAGACAACTTCAGTTAATCAGCAAAGTACAGTTCATAAATTCCCTATGCACATCTATGCACTGCAAAGAGCTAATTCCATTGAGAAAGTAAATCCAGAATTATTGTTAGCTTTCTCAGGCTAACTTATCTCTTAACTCACTACAGCCTTATTTCTTGACTCACAGTGCAGGGAATATGGAGAAAGCAGATCAGTGATTGCATTTTAGTTTGACATTAGAGTAATTACATCTTGGTATTTTAGCCATGTGAGTTGAGAAGAACCTAGTTTAAAAAATGTAAATATGAGTAATGAATGATACAGCATATTTTGCTGTATCCTCCATCCAAGCCCTCTGGCAAACTGCCAAATTCATTTAAACTCAGTTTTCTCAATAAGGAAGAAAATATGAAACTTTAAGTATTTTCCCATTGCATGTAAAATGCTTAGTGTGATGTCTGAAGACTGCATATAATCAATGATTCTCCAACTGATAGTTTTTGCTGCTGTTATTACTGTTATCATTGCAATTATTATTTTAAAATCCCCACCATTTAGAATAGTGCTAAGACATTGTCAGACCCCAGTAAATGTGCTTTAAATACATAAATGAATTATTTTATACAAACAGAATAAAAGTATTCCATCTATAACTTGTTTTAGAATTTAGATGAAAGAAGAGAAAAACTGTTTAATCTAACCCATCCAGAAAACCGTTGCCACAAATAAAGCATTTATTTATTCAATGTCCTGGCATAAGATTTCTGATTTCTAGAAATCATACATATCAGATGTACCAGTCCATGAAGTATGAATTGTAGGAAAAAGGTTAACACAGGTCCCCAGTGAGTATGAATTGTAGGAAAAAGGTTAACACAGATCTCCAGTGAAATAAAGCTTAATAGGACCCCTATCTTACACTACTCACAAAAGTTAACTCAAAATGGATTGAATACTTAAATAAAAGACCTGCAACTGTAAGTCCAAAAGAAAACCTGGGAAACATATCTTTGATTTGGTCTTGGCAAAAATTTATTGGATAAGTCACCAAAAGCACAGGCAAAAACACGCTAAAAAACAAAAAGAAAAAGAAGATTACAACAAAAGATAAAAGCTTCCATACAGCACAGGGAATAATTAATAAATGGGAAAGATAACCTACAGAAAGAGAGATGTCATTTTCAAATAATATATTGATAAGCAGTTAATATCCAAAATAATAAAGAACTCATACAATTCAATAAGAAAAAAACATAATTCAATTATACATGAACAACAGACCTGAACAGGCTTTTTTCTACAGAAAATGTACAAATGATTACTCAGTTCAGTTCAGTTCAGTCATGTCCGACATTTGTGACCCCATGAATCGCAGAACACCAGGCCTCCCTGTCCATCACCAACTCCCGAAGTTCACTCAAACTCACATCCATCAAGTCAGTGATGCCATCCAGCCATCTCATCCTNACTGAACTGAACTGAAATATAAGAATAAAGAAAGTTTTCTAAACTTTGAGGAAGTCTTTTATCTGAAGATCACTTAGAAAAGATGAGCAGGCAGACACAGAATGAAAGTGGTATTTTTAGGCAGAAAACCTATGGATATGGCATCATCTAAGGCAACAGGCCTTAGAATTAGTTGAAGAATTGATGCTTTTGAACTGTGGTGTTGGAGAAGACTCTTGAGAGTCCCTTAGACTGCAAGGAGATCCAACCAGTCCATCCTAAAGGAAATCAGTCCTGAATATTCATTAATTGAAAGGACCGATGCTGAAACTGAAACTCCAATATTTTGGCCACCTCATGCGAAGACCTGACTTACTGGAAAAGACCCTGATGCTGGGAAAGATTGAAGACAGGCGGAGAAGGGGACGACAGAGGATGAGATGGTTAGATAGCATCACCGACTTGATGGACATGAGTTTGAGTAAACTCCGGGAGTTGGTGATGGACAGGGAGGCCTGGTGTACTGCAGTCCATGGGGTTGCAGAGCTGGACATGACTGAATGACTGAACTATTCTGAAGGCCGCAGGAGAGTGTTTTAAGAATAAGTGAGAGTGTTTTGAGAATAAAGTAATCTTCTCATTGTGTTTGAAGAACATTTGCTTAGTGTTCTTTTTGAAATGCTAATACTACCTAACTATTTAGTGATGGTTTGGTTGCTGCAGGTGATAGGAAATAAAGTCATTGAGAACTGGTGATTTCATATTGCTAAGAGTGCATGGTGCCAAATCCACTCTAGAATAACATTTATCTCTTGAATGGTATAATTTAGGATGTCTTCATTTAATTCACTGCTAATGTTGTATTAGAAGTTAATATGACTTGTCAGTATATTGGTGTATTCACATTGAAAAGAATTCTTTCTGACATTAAGTATGAGCATCTGAAATTCTGAATGTGTTTGAAATCATGCATAAATACAAGTATTACACAATCAGTTACTTATATAGAAAATTCATATGCTTGCTTTCATTTGGCAAACATTTCTTAATTGACTAATACATGTCAGCAGTTGCTAAATGCTGGGGGTATCTAGAAAAGATCTTAAAATCTGGTTCTTGTAAACCATTACACTCCTGGGGAAACATGCATATGATGAGGAAGGGGGCTAATCCTGACAGTATAGGTCAGAGCGGGATCATGAAGCATTTTCAGTAAGAACCTTAAAACTATGGTTTAAGGTAACCAGATAATTGATAAGGGAAATTTCTTCTTTATAGAAAATTTGACCTAGTAAATGAAGAAGAAATGATAAAGTATCACAATTTGGCTTGTAATACCTCATAAATTAATAGAACTAGGTAACATAAAAATGATAAGCCATTCTCATGCAAGCATATGAGAAAACTTATGAAATTTTCTTGTCTAAAGTATTAAATCCAAAACAGAACCTCTAGATTTGATCATCAACTTATAGGTATAGCAAACTAAACACATGTTAAAGAAAATCATGAAAATGTAATTAGAAAAACTCAGACAAAGCAAACAATACATTTTCTTCAACTAGTATTGTCAACTGAAAGAAAAACACACTACAAAAGAGCTGGGAGTTTAAGTTTTATTTGAGGACTTTGCTGAGGACACGACTGAGCGACTGAACTGACAGCCCAAGAGATGGCCTCTCAGTAGCTCTGGGGAAGTGCTCCAAAGAGTTAAGCAACAGGCCAGTTTATACATGACTTTTGGCTAGGGAGGATATGTAGTCAAGCATACATCTGGGTAGAAGACTACTGCTATTGACAAAGAACAAATTATTCAAGTTAATGATTTTAGTGCATTTCTATGTATGAGGAGATGGAAGTATCAGGGTTCGTTAAAATTCTTCCTGAGATATACATCTTATCTAAGAGGCCTGCTTGTCCAAAGTACAGAGTGCCTAACCCTGTTTTTCATTCTAAATTCCTCTCAGGTGCACTGTTGATCAGGAACTGCAGTGGCTGATGATTTAATCCTTGTAGGAAAGAATGGTGAGCAACATTCTTTGTTTTTCTTGTTTTACAACACCATGACAATGACAGAAGAAAGAAAGGAGCAGGCACCATAGAGTAAGAGCTGCTTGAAAAATAAGGAAAGAGTTGCAATTTATGGTTCCTATCTAGACCTTGATTCAAACTAAAATAAAAATGTGTAAGACAATGAGGGAAGTTATGAACACTGCTTGACATTTTGCTGTTAAAAAATTATAGTTAATTTTTAAGTGTGATAATGTTTTGTAATAAGATTTTTCAAAAAGAAAACTTTCTTTCTTATATTCTTCAGAGTTGAAATGATACCATGCCTGGAATTTGCTTTAATACAATCAGGGATAGACTATAGATGAAAATAAGTTGGTTGTGAATTGTGAACTGTTAAAACTGGTTGATGGATACCTGAGTTTATTTGATTATTTCCATTACTTTTCTATAGGTTTCAAATTTTCCATTATAGAAAGTAAAAAATAAAAGTTCTTAGTTGTAGGGAAAGGAAAGATGGAAGGGAGTAGCAATTTCTGAAGCAGGAAATTGAAATTATTGAAGAGGTTGTTGTACCAATGTAGGTAAGGTATGACAAGAGATTAAGCCAAGGCTTTGATGATGGAGATATTCATGAAGAGTCTGCAACATTTTCAATTAGAAGCACTTGGAGGTGAGAGGTGAGAGGACTGTAAAGTTTGAAAGTGAAGTAAAAGTATTAGTCACTCAGTCATGTCTAGCTCTTTGCAACCTCATGGACTGTAGCCCATCAGACTGTCCATGGGATTTTCTAGGCAAGAATACTAGAGTGGGTTGCCATGCCTTTCTCCAGGGGATCTTCAAGACCCAGAGATCAAACCCCGGTCTCCCTCATAGGAGGCAAATTCTTTACCATTTGAGCTACCCAGGTATGTTGGGCAATTTGATGGTGAGAGTAAATCAATAGTTTGCAGAAAAGCAAATGTCCCAGGGCCCATAATTAATTCTTTTTGCTAATGTAATAAATTTGAGATTCCAATAAGATTTGTGGAGAGCTTTTTAACAGGAAGTTGCTGATATAAGGCCAAAACTGAGGAGGGTTTTATGGAAGCTAGACACCATTCAAATTAAAGGAAAAAAAGAACTTACCATGTTGATTTGGATGAGTCTACTCAGCAGTTGTAGCACCACCCCTCACCCCTTATATCTTCTCTGTCATCAACCCCTTCCTTCAAACCTATTTGCATTTGGAGCAAAATGCTGTCTATTGAATATACTAGGTATTTTCCTTTTCCTTTTCTTTTAGAAATGCATAGGTTTATTTTTACTATGTGAAGTGATTCTATAAAGTGAAGGGATGGTAGGGGACAGTTTGGAAAGGTTAGAGTGAAAGAAGATAAAGAATTACTTTTATTATGAGCAACTATGAAAAGAAATGGATTGAGGAAAATGGGAAAGATGTGGTAGTCACTGGAGGAGGAGAAACTTGAAAATGAGCTGGAGATGGTTAAAGGGAGTTTTACTTCTATCTCGATCAAAACAAACAAAAAGCAAAGGTGTGTTACTCATCAATGCTTTGGGGTTAGATTTGTGTCTGATTATTTTAATGCCAACCATTGTGCTGATATAGGCTTTAAGGGCAGAGTATCATTAGGATCCTCTCTTACAAGGGAGTGTTCTATAATGGGTACCTTCAGGGAGAACTGGAGGAGGAGAGAGAAAGGGAGGGGGAGAGGGAGATATATTTGTATGAAGAGTGTTTATGCTGAATTTTAGTTTCTTTTATTACAAGTTTTACTTGCTATGAAGAGGAAGACAGAGGTTCTACCAAATTTCATACATTAAAAAATATAAAAAATGTATGTGGAACAATTGTAAGATAATGAATGTTGATAAAACACTTTCTACAGGAACATGGCAATATCTTTTAAAGATCCCACAGAGGCATCAGACAGGGGACTAGTATGAATAGACAGTTGTGTTCTGGAGACTGGAATCCTGACAAAAATTGTGGCTTATAGTTGGCCATGTTTGCAACAACAATTATGAAATACATTATGCCCCTTTTTGAAGACCAAATAAAATGAGGAAGGATTTATATAAATATTTCATACAGTTAGTGCTTGATATATATGGTTATCATCAACATCATTGTCATTGCCACCTTTGTCATAAATCATAAAAACCAAGTTGAGAGAAAAAAGTAGATTCAGGCAATACCAGATGGACAGGAGCAGTTTCAGTGGCTGAAGCTTACTATGCTGCAGTGGAATGTTCCACGCACTGGGGAGGTCACACTGCTCATTCGACCACCTTCCCTAGCATTGACAGCTGGAGCTTCTACCTCCTATGATTATATCCTTTCAGCTAGCTCCAGTGGGGCTGATAGAATAGGAAGACTCGTGTAATGTTCACAGAGATTACCTTTAAAAAGATCAGTTTATCATAGTAGGACAAATAATTTGGTATGCAAAGAGCAATGAGACAGCATATATTAAGTAGGAACAGAGGAAAGCTAAAAGAATGAGAAGTGTATCCTTGCACCTGAATATAATTAACTCTGAAGAAGCACAGCCTTAACACTCATGGGGTGTGGTTATTTGAGACAGAATCAGGTGATAGCTAAGAAGGAGAACATTACTGATATTGGCTTTGATAGGGTTCAAGGCAGGCTGCCCCAGAATGTGGCACTTTGGCATGTGGATTACTTCAAGCTAAAGACATCAAGGTCCAACGAACTCAAGAAGAACTTTTTATATCCCCTTTAACTGCCTAAAATAATTTGGATAGGGAGCCTATACCAGGAAGAGAGCTATTACCAAAGATAACTTTTTTTTTTTTTTACACCAGAAAGAATTCTTAATATGGTAAACGTTTATCAAACATTTGCTCTTCCCTCTTCCTGTGAACTATATTCCTCCCCTTTGAAGTCCCAGACCTCTACCTACTTCTTAGCTCAGTTCAGTTCAGTTCAGTCTCAGTTGTGTCCAACTCTTTGTGACCCCATGGACTGCAACATGCCAGACCTCCCTGTCCATCACCAACTCACGGAGCTTGCTCAAACTCATGTCCATCAAGTCGGTGATGCCATCCAATTATCTCATCCTCTGTCGTCCCCTTCTCTTCGTGCCTTCAATATTTCCCAGCATCAGTGTTTTTTCCAAGGAGTCAGTTCTTCGCATCAGGTGGCCAGAGTATTGGGGTTTCAGCTTCAGCAACAGTCCTTCCAATAAATATTCAAGACAGATTTCCTTTAGGATTGACTGGTTGGATCTCCTTGCAGTCCAAGGGACTCTCAAGAGTTTTCTCCAACACCACAATTCAAAAGCATCAATTCTTTAGTGCTCAGCTTTCTTCACAGTCCAACTCTCACATCCATACATGACCACTGGAAAAACCATAGCCTTGACTAGATGGACCTGTTGGCAAAGTAATGTCTCTGCTTTTCAGTATGCTGTCTAGGTTGATCTTAGGCTTCCCTGGTGGCTCAGAGGTTAAAGCAACTGCCTGCAATGTGGGATACCTTGGTTCGATCCCTGGGTCGGGAAGATCCCCTGGAGAAGGAAATGGCAACCCACTCCAGTATTCTTGCTGGGAGAATCCCATGGATGGAGGAGCCTGGTAGGCTACAGTCCATGAGGTCGCAAAGAGTCAGACACGACTGAGAAACTTAAACTTAAACTTAGGTTGGTCATAAGTTTCCTTCCAAGCAGTAAGCGTCTTTTAATTTCATGGCTGCAGTCACCATCTGCAGTGATTTTGGCACCCCAAAAAATTAAGTATGATACTCTTTTCCCATCTAGTTCCCATGAAGTGATGGGACCAGATGCCATGATCTTCGTTTTCTGAATGTTTAGCTTTAAGCCAACTTTTTCACTCTCCTCTTTCTCTTTCAACAAGAGGTTCTTTAGTTCTTCCTCACTTTCTGCTGTAAGGGTAGTGTCATCTGCATATCTGAGGTTATTGATGTTTCTCCCGGTGATCTTGATTCCAGCTTGTGCTTCTTCCAGACCAGCGTTTCTCATGATGTACTCTGCATAGAAGTTAAATAAGCAGGGTGACAATATACAGCCTTGACGTACTCCTTTTCCTATTTAGAACCAGTCTGTTGTTCCATGTCCAGTTCTAACTGTTGTTTCTTGACCTGCATATAGGTTTCTCAAGAGGCAGATCATGTGGTCCGGTATTCCAAGCCATCTCCTTTAGTGACTGAAAAACATCTCTGGAGGTGTGGAGACTGGGGCCAGAGAATGTCAAGGAGCTGCTTAGCAGGAACCCTTATAGAATCCTTTCCCAAGCTCTCTTTTCCTTGTGACCAAGTTGTTTTATTTTATCCTTTCCTCTTTTTACCTTTGACCCTATTACTTTCCCCTATTATCTCTATTTCTTTTTTTCCTGGTGGAAAAAAGGAAAAAGATGTACCTTCTTTCATGCAGGATTTTGCGTAGCCTGGGGTCTGATGGTCATCCAGGATGAATGAGTTAGAGAACCATCAGTATACATCTAGGATTCCTGTCCAGTGCTATTTTGCTTGGGAAACTGGCTTGTTAAGTGCTCTATATATTTTTAATGTCTTTTGAAACAGCTAGTAATGTTTTCCTTGATCTGAACAAGTGATTTCTTTTTTCTATATTATCCAGGAGATTTGAATTTTCTTTCCTCATTTCCAGTGGCTTGCTGATCAAGCTAGCAGGAAGTTACAGGCAAGTCATGATTATATTCAACTCATCACATCAAGGACCTCCATTGTTCAAATCCCACTGCCATTTTGGCCTGTTGGCAGTGTAACAAGTTTTCAGTAAAATAATTTGTGTCTTTTGAGTTTGTGTCCTAAGGCATAAGGGGAGACTGGGCAAAATAAACCATGTTGTCCGAGACTCGACACAGTAAAAATCTTGGTTTCAGGTTACTTAGTATTTGGTTATGAAAAAAAAATTGCAGACAGAAGCATATGAAAATACACCTTTCATTAAATAGTCCCAGAAGGCTCTAATTACTTGGCAGTGATTTACTCCTATATGGGTCTGTCCTATATGTTTCTAGTCAGGTAAATTTAGGGCTCAATTTGAAGCCATACAATTGGAGGTAGAAGGCAGAAGGGAAGTCTGCTGTTATAAAAGTTCTATTTTGACACAGTGCTGCTTTGGAGATCTTGTATATGTTGTCTCCTAACCATGCCTCCGGGGAAGGCAATGGCACCCCACCCCAGTACTCTTGCCTGGAAAATCCAATGGACGGAGTAGCCTGGTGGGCTGCAGTCCACGGGGTCGCAAACAGTCAGACAGACTGAGCGACTTAACTTTCACTTTTCTCTTTCATGCATTGGAGAAGGAAATGGCAACCCACTCCAGTATTCTTGCCTGGAGAATCCCAGGGATGGGGGAGCCTGGTGGGCTGTCATCTATGGGGTCACACAGAGTCAGACACGACTGAAGTGACTTAGCAGCAGCAGCAGCAACCATGCCTCCTGTTTCTGGTATACAGTATGAACTGTACAGCTTTAACAGCCTATCTTGTAAATAACCAGGAATATTCTGTGCACAAAAAGCTATAAATGGCCACTGTCTTATTTAGATAGCAAAAGACCAGTGGGTGGAACCATTGCTAAACACTCCCAAATTCATGGACAGGATGTAATTGTAATCTTACCGATCCAATTCAGAGAGTAAAGTGACATTTTTCTGTAAAATATGTTACTCTCTGTTGTGATTTTAAGTTTTAGGAGCAGCAGCCCCACCCCAGAGGATTCCAGCAAATTGCACTATTTGTGCACAAAAAGCTGCTTAGAATGAAGGGTTAGCCTTTTCCATCACAAAAACATTTTATGTGATTGGCAAATCAGAAAATGGTCAATCAGCAGACAGTTACAGAGATGTTTTTCATCTCTAGAACAGCAGGATGCTAACGGGAGAGTTAAGGCGAAAAGGAAAAAAAAAAAAAAAACATTGATTTGTTGATAGAAGCCAGCAGCTGTCACAGTAAAACATGGTTCTCTTGCACTTAATCAATGTCAGTCTCCAACCCAATCGTTTTGTAGCCCAGATGAGAAGCAATCAAGAGGAACACCTTCATAAGCATGAAGCTTGCTAGATGGGGTTCAATGAAGTGTGTCTTTAAGCTTAGGCACTCAAAATGTGATGCATGACCCAAAGCTAATCAGAAATGCTTAACCCTTTGAAAGGAGGCAGCAATTACTTGCTTGTTTTCCTTTTTCAAAGATAGAAAATACATTCTCCACACTATCTACAATTTTAAGATACCTCGTGTCTGTTTTGACGTGCAGTTCTTTTTCTTGTTGGATGAGGTGAAGCATCGTCATTAATCATGGTTCCCATCTTAAAAGTGTAGGGCGCTATTTTAAATGCATCTCATTTCTCAGAAAGACAATTTAGAAACAGTGACTAATTTCACCACATATTTCCATGGTTTCTTTCTCTGTGAATAGTAACTTTATCAAATGGTGCCTTTATTATTAGTGTCTTCGACCCCAACATAATGGCTTGTGTCCTTGCAAATCAAGACTAGTTTGAGGACTGAAGTCATATTTCATATAGAATGATATTTAATTTCATGTGAGTTTCCCTTTCTACTGACCAATGGGAAAGATGCCCTGAGAAATAGAATATCAGCGACAGGGTCACTTAGATGGAGAGAAGTTTCCAGCAATGCCTGGGCTTCCCAGATTGCACAGGCTTTCCACACTTGCTTCAGTAGTATCCAGACTGCTTGTTTGGACTTGTATTTTTTTTTTTCCAGTTCTTACAGAAATAGGATAGAGAAAAGAGAGAATTCATTGGCAGTGGACTCTGAACTATCTGTGTGGAAAAAACCTCTACTTTATCACTTGACATGAAATTACAAAGACAGAATTCTTTTGTTTCATTTTTCACTTTAGAAACCTTCAGAAATAATCTGTGAGTTAAGAGAGAGAGGGAGGGAGAATGAAATCCTTAGTATCTAGTGTGGGATGTAGAAAATGTAGCAGTGATTAAGAAACATGAGTCCTACAAAAGTAATTTATGTTGGCAATTGCCAGGAAAAAATTAAAGAAAAAACGGATAAGATATTAAAATGAGCTTTCATCTTTAAGAAGTATTCCTAGGATTTTGCCAACAAATTTGTCTTAATTTCACAGTTCAGGTACAATTTGTTTAATGGGTAGATTATGATGGTGAAAATCTGGAGGTTTTATACCAGCTTTCCCAATGACCACTGGGAATCAAGACTTTCATGAATGAGAAATCAGTTAAATTCCTTCTGTGAAAAGATAAACTGAGGCACATTAAATACCTTACGAGTTTATTTGAGCAAAGCTTGATTTGAATGGAGCAGTCCCAAACTGGAAGTAGTTCAGATGACTCCATGGACAGGACCTCATGAAAAGATTTTTATAGAGAAGATGGGGAAGCAAAGAGACAACCTTATCTGATTAATTATCGCCTAAGTGGTTGTCTCATTTGGGAAGACCTAGTTGGAGGTCTGTGATTAGTTGTCCTCTGGTTTTGATTTGTTGACGTTGAGGCATTTCAGGCTTAGGTTTGGGTGTGTAGGCAGGCTTCTATGACTAGAACTAGCTCAGTCTAATGGTTTCTCTAATTAACACTCTCAAAGTCAAATTGACATCACTTCCACATTGGTGAGACTTTGTGGTCTAACATACAGAAATCACAATGTTGATTAGGAAAACAAAAACAATTTAAAAATAGGCTTAAGGACCAAGCAGATTTTGTGTGCCTGTGCATATGGGTAGTAGTGCATCAAAGCAAACAAATATGTGACCGTCACTATGGGAGAAGAATATTCTCAAGTTTTCTAGTGAGCTAGAATAGACCAAGGAAATATGTTGTTTAGTACTACTTTTTTACAAATTCAAAATATGTTAAGAGCCATAGATGTTTTTAAAATATGTGTTCTGTTATTTTTTCTTCCTGATTTTTTTATGTTTATTATTGTTATTATTATATGAACAGTATTTTCAATACTTTCACAGGTTTGCTTATAAACCCTGTCTCTCTCAGTTCAGTTCAGTTCTGTCGCTCAGTCGTGTCCAACTCTTTGAGACCTCATGAATCCCAGCACGCCAGGCCTCCCTGTCCATCACCAACTCCTGGTGTTCAACCAAACCCATGTCCTTCGAGTCAGTGATGCCATCCAGCCATCTCACCCTCTGTCATCCCCTTCTCCTCCTGCCCTCAATCTTTCCTAGCATCAGGGTCTTTTCAAATGAGTCAGCTCTTCCCGTCAGGTGGCCAAAGTATTGGAGTTTCAGCTTTAACATCAGTCCTTCCAATGAACACCCAGGACTGATCTCCTGTCTCTCTAACCCATGTTTATTTCATAAATTCTTAAAGTTACTCATAATAGTCAATTCTTTTATAATAAATATGTTTAGCAGCATGGGAATGGAAACTGCAGAGAGAGAATATATTGATAAATCCTTAATGCTCTTTCCCTCACTAAAATTTTGATCAACTTCTCTTACTCCAAATATAAAAATGGAAAGGATTTATCACCTACAAATTTAGATGGAATTAGAGAGGGCAGGTGCAGAGTAAGGCAGCTATGCAATGAGGCCATATTTAGCTCCTGATATTCCTATAGCCTACATTTGTACCTTAATGAGGTGTTAGGGTTTTTTGTTTGCATATCTGATGCTTCATTAATGCTAGAGTTTTTGTCTCCAAAAGTCTTTGTGGAAAATCTTTCTTTGCCTCCATCAGCACTACTTCAATATTTATCAGATCAGAGGTGTTAGATTCTCTTTATTATCAATTGGTCAGAGCCTAGTATCAATGCTAGGAGAAGGCAATGGCCCCCCACTCCAGTACTCTTGCCTGGAAAATCCCATGGACGGAGGAGCCTGGTGGGCTGCAGTCCACGGGGTCGCTAAGAGTTGGACACAACTGAGCGACTTCCCTTTCACTTTTCACTTTCATGCATTGGAGAAGGAAATGGAAACCCACTCCACTGTTCTTGCCAGGAGAATCCCAGGCACGGGGGAGCCTGGTAGGCTGCCATCTATGGGGTTGCACAGAGTCGGACACGACTGAAGCGACTTAGCAGCAGCAGCAGCAGCAGTATCAATGCCGAAGAATTCATGCTTTTGAACTGTGGTGTTGGAGAAGACTCTTGAGAGTCCCTTGGACTGCAAGGAGATCCAACCAGTCCATTCTGAAGGAGATCAACCCTGGGTGTTCTTTGGAAGGAATGATGCTAGATGTTGAAGCTGAAACTCCAATACTTTGGTCACCTGATGCAAAGAGCTGACTCATTTGAAAAGACCATTAGGGAAAGATTGAGTGGACTCCGGGAGTTGGTGTTGGACAGGGAGTCTGATGTGCTGCAGTCCCTGGGGTCGCAAAGAGTTGGACACGACTGAGTGACTGAAGTGAACTGAACTCTGTTGCTAAATTTTAAGCAAAAAAGAAAGTAAAGCTATATGGATTTATCATCAACGAAGAAAAAATATTCATCATTCATAATGATATATATAATCTTTCTATTATGATAACATTATATGGCCACGTAGTAAGCAAAACTATGACCAAGCAAAAGGATTTTAGAGCTTGAGTAAACAGTCTATGAGTAAACAAGGCAATCAAGAAAACTAGATAAGAGGGGAAAAAAAGAAAATCTGGATATTATTGGAATGACTTATGTATATCAGGCATTATCAGCCAACTTCAATTACCTTTTTAAATTTAATCCAGGTTGAAACTGAGGTTATTGAGACTCAGTTCAGTTCAGTTCAGTTCAGTTGCTCAGTCATGTCTGACTCTGCAATCCCATTGACTGTAGCACACCAGCTTCCCTGTCCATCACCAACTCCCGGAGCTTGCTCAAATGCATGTCCCTTGAGTCGGTAATGTCATCCAACCATCTCATCCTATCATCCCCTTCTCCTCCTGTCCTCAGTTTTTCCCAACATCAGGGACTGATTGAGACTCAGTCATGCAATCTATGTGATTGTCATCTGATACCTGAAATCTGTGGATTCTAATAATGACTCCCTCCTCCTCGTGTTCTTTTTAGAAGAAATAGAATAAAACTCAGATCCCTAACTGCCAGGAAATAACCACCAGTTGCTGAAGCAAAACAATGTTGTCTAGATTTAGATGATTAATTGCTGTGCACAAATCATATTTTGGTCCTGTCATGTTATACCTCAAAGCACTGTGTTTGTTTAATGTATTAGAGGCTCCATGCTACCCTTTAGGTATCTCAATTAATACATCACTAACTTAGAAACCTTTCAATCCAGATGGATAGGAAATTAACATGTTACTAAATGAATTACATCCATGGTTTAGGAGAGAGGGGAAAAAAAAAAAAAGAAAACACAACAGTAACAATTCCAAAACAGTGGTTTGAAAGAGTTATATATTGATTTCTGTTGTTAAAGTGGATTTCAATGTACAAAATGCTAACTCAACAAAAATCAATAACTCCTTTCACTTCCCAGTGTGCTTTTAAAAACATCATTCAGTTTTATTCAAAAGGGGGATGTTTAATTCAGGACACGTTCCTAATAGTTGCTGCCTTAGTTTAGAATACACAATACAATACAAGGTGGCAGAATAAAGAGGGGGAGATTCTGACTAATGGTGATGTTTGTGCATTCTGAGATCTATTTATTAGACATTCTAATAGGGAAGGATAAAGTTAACATTACTAAAAACTAACATTTTCATCAAGTCCCAAGGTCCAAGCTATGTGATGATAGTATTAATACTTCATATGATATAAATATGTCAATTTTAGCTTCAATTTTGTGGGAGAAGCTAGAATATATTTAAGACAAAGGATTTTCTTTATTACTTGGCCATTAAAAGACCAGATAATTCAAAAGCTCCTATCTCACTAGAAGCTGTACTTATATTATGAAACAGCTTAAGACTCTACCTGGTTCTGGTCTCATGTGTTGAAGAAACATGTCCATCATAGTATAGTAACTCATAAGTTACTATACAGCTAAATTAAAAAGGTGTTTTTTGTTTCTCTCTAAAAGTCCTTCTCCTTAACCAAAAGCATTCATGCAAATAGAAAGAAAAGAGAAAGAATTAATCTTTCAGTCATGTCCGATTCTTTGTGACCCTACGTACTGTAGCCACTGGGCTCCTCTGTCCATGGAATTCTCCAGGCAAGAAGACAAGTGGGTTGCCATTTCCTACTCCAGGGGATCTTTCCAACCCAGGGATCAAACCTGGGTCTCCTGCATTGCAAGCAGATTCTTTACCATCTGACCCACAAGAGAAGCTATGTTTGTTAATTGAGAAGTTCTCTAATGTCACCCATAATTATGTTTATGCATTATTAGAAATAGTTACTTTTATAATATATCTGAAATTTCATCTAGTACTAAATATGAAAAATAATTGAGAAGGTTTATTTTCAGTATTTAGTCAAGAAATACAATACACTATCACTTTTCTTAAATTGTTACAATTTCACAAATATAAAGACAACATTTTTTTTTCTGCCAACTCTGATACCTTTCCTTAAAGAATTTTAAAGGACAGTCTAATCACTCCTACAGGAAATGTGTTTTATTTTTATCTACTATACAATTTAAAAATTCTTTCAATTTTTCTCTTGCAAGGAAAGTTTAATGAGGCATATTTGCTTGTTTCCATGGTATTTCAAAGGAGGATTCCTAGCTGAAGGCACAAGATGTATACAAAAAAAAAAAGGAATAGATAACAGCCCTTGCAATAAGAGAGAAACTCTCCATTTCAAATAAATTCCATAGGGTAGTAGTTACTCATTTACTATCTGTAAAATACCATGAATCGTTTTGAATGTTGAAGACAGGTTTTCCTGGGAAATAAAGGTAACAAAATTCATCATATAACACAATCTGTTACTACAAAATCCAAAAATACCCTATCTTAGACATGGATCAAAATTCAGTTCTCTATAAAACTATTGTATGTATAAAAAAAAAAAAAGGATAAAGTCCACTTGCATTGTCTCGATCTGGTAACGGACGTGCTGAGATTTTTCTGTGTTACAGAAATTGCCAGTGACTTGTTCTGTTAGCTTTGAATTCCAGCACTCACAAATCTAATCATAGGAGGTTGATTTTCCTAGGAGCAATCAGCAAAGAAGCAGGTTGGGCTATTTAGGGTCTCTGTCATCTCCAAAGTATATAGATTTGTATTTTTCTTTTTAATTTGTGTTATAGGTATTTTGATAAGGTCTGTAGTTAAAAATACAAATCAGTTTATTGGAAGATTTCTGTAACATGCAGGAATATTACAATATCACATTTATAGCTTGTGATGATAAATAAATACTATTCCATTAATATCTTCCACCTCTCTTTTCCATATTTCAATGGAGTGGGTGAGAGTTCACATGTAAGGAGGAGAGCAGGTTTTGATCTCACAAGTGTCTAATAATATAACTCCTACTTTAGCCTCTCTGAAAAAGGAATACCACGAATGAGAAATATAATGTTGTTGAAGGCAATTAAGTACATTGGCAATAGATAAAATGTCAACAAAACAAAAAAGGGCACATTGACAAAAAATGTCGATTTAATAAGGCAATGTGTTCTATTAGAAAGGACCATGAATTGAAGTGGGAAGGAGCTGATCTCTAATCCTAAGTTTGCTGTTAAGTAGAAATACAAAGTCTTGAGCCTCAGTTTCCTTGATTGTAAGATGGTGGTGGATTTGATGATGTCTAAAATACCTTTCAATTCAGGCTAATATAATTTTATTGGGGAAGGTAGTATTTGGTAGGTATTATCTCTCTGGTTTTTAGTAGATGTGAGCTCAAATTTGAAAGGAAAAAAGAGCCACAGACAGAGGTTAAACAAAGATGGCACTATCCTATCTTGGTCTTTTCCTTGTGTACAATCAGAAGACCACAAAGTCAAAAATCAAGGAGCACAGGGTTGGCCGCCAACCACTCAAACCTTTTCTCTTGTGAAGAATCATGTGGCCACTGCAAAATGAATCAGGGCATCAGAGAAGCCAGACTCACTCAAGATAATGGGACAAGTCGGGGTGTTAGAGAAAACCAAAACAGATAGTAATTAATGTGGCAAAATCAAGTTTCATCCAGGAAGTATTGAGTAGGGGGAAAGACACTCCAGTGTAGAACTGGGCTTGACTCCAAATGCAAAGACAAGTGGGGGTATACAGCAAAGAGACAGAGTGAGGGGATCAGTGGATGGGAAATTCCTAAGAGGGGGCCTCAAAAGCAGGGGAACTCTTGATGAACTGACCCAGCAGGTTTCTTGCTGAAGGCACATTGGGGTGATCAGATATCATCTGGGGTAAGTTTGATCACGAAACTGTTGACTGGAAAAAACAACATGAGGGGCAAAATGAGAACTCTAGTCCAGCAGATAGCACTTCAGATAGTTCTGTGAAACTGCTCCAAAGAGGTGGGGAAAAGATCAGTATAAATGTGATTTTCATGAAGGGAGAGTACATGTAATCAAGCACATATTTTTTCAAAAGGTTTCTGTTAGTGTTGTGAAGATTACTGCTAGTCACAAGAAGCAGACATCACCTTAAAGGATTTTAGTGATTTTCTAGATTTGAGGAGATGCAAGAATTGGGCTCATAAAATCTTCTCCTGAAAATAAATATCTGAAGATCTGTTCTGCCAATTTTGTTTTCTCTTTTTTTTTTCCCCTCCAGAACACAGAGTGCCTTATTCTGCTCTCCATGCTGAACTCTTTTCAGGGGGTGTTGATTGTCAGCAGCTGCTGAGGCTCATAATTTAATCCTTATAGAAGTAGATGGCAAGTGCTGCTGTGTAGATGGCTTAACAAAGGTGAGTCGATGTCAACGGTAGGGAATTTTCCCTAAAGTAACTTAACAGGATTCTTGCTAAACTGAGATTTGCAGGCTTGGCAAGGATGGAGGCTAAGGTCAAGGCCTCCTGGTGAAAAGGTTCAGTGGAAATTGTCTAATGCTTGGTCCAGGAGAGAGTCCTTTTCAGGGACAAGCAATGCACACATAGGACCCAAGGAGCTTAGAATCTCTCAGGTCAGACACCCCGGTGAGGGAACTTCCAACTTCAGATCGAAATTGCTTTAAGAATTAAAAATAAACAAAACAAACAAAAAAAATGTAAGCAAATATGTGGGTCTATTACAAGTTACACATGGGACTTCCCTATGGTCCAGTACCTAGATTTCACATTCCCAATACAGGGTTGGAGAACTAATATCCTGCATGCCGCACCACATGGCCACAAAAATAATAGAGTAAATAAATGAATAAAAAAATAAATTAAAAAAAAAAGAATTACACACAGCAAACCTAGCCTGTACATTCTGTTTTTTCCTTTTTTCCTAGCAGAAAAAAAAAAAACAAAAAACATTGGTGGTCTTTGCAGCTCTGTTGATCACTCACGATTAAACAAATGTCCTCATTAAAAATTCAGATCCCCGAAGCTCTCTGAAGAGAAGACCAGTGCCTATTTGAATATTTAATATAGTTTAAAATACAAAGGCTAAGATTTCCTTGGTTAGTTGAAATGTTCTGAGGAGAAAAAGAAAGTGGAAAAACTTATTCAGGTAAAGTGTTAAATATTCTCCAATATCTAGAGCTAGCAACTTCTCGGCATGGGTTGAGCTGAATTTCAAAACCATTGTCATTCCTGAGACAACCTGTAGTTTTAAATGACTAGGCTGTCAGCCTTTTAGCTCTCCACATTTCCCTTTTCTGCTTTAGTGAATAGTAACAATTACATTGCAAACAGCATGTTATTTCCAACTGTTTTTTTGACAGAAATCTTTGTGTTACAAATATTGAAAACTTGAGTTAGTTTGCATGATTCATTTTTTATGTAAATCATAAGGGTGGGGAATTTTTTTAAGGCTTCCATAAATTTGGTCTTTTAAATAACATTGACTTATTTTTCACATGAAAAAATACATAGAATACACATTTAAAAAATAAACAGAATAGCTCAGAAGGGGTTGTATAGATTTGGAAATAATTTTTAACACTCAATTTTTAGATTCATTGCTGTTGTTCAGTCACTAAGCTGTGTCTGACTCTGTGACCCCATGGACTGCAGCATGCCAGACTTCCCTATTCTTCACTATTTCCTAGAGTTTGCTCAAACTCATGACCATTGTACCAATGATGTCATCTAACCATCTCACACAACAAACTGTGGAAAATTCTTAAAGAAATGGGAATACCAGTCCACCTGAGCTGTCTCCTGAGAAATCTGTAAGCAGGTCAAGAAGCAACAGTTAGAACTGAACATGAAACAACAGACTGGTTCCAGATCGAAAAAAGAGTATGTCAAGGTGAGAGGAAAAGTTAAATTTTTGCTAAACCTTTGAGAGCAGGTTCTTATCTCATAGAATGTGGCCTTTAACACTAATTGTTCTTTTATTTCGGCCACACCTCTTTGTGGTGAGGCTACACAACACCTTATAACTCACTTATTAGCTGTACGTTTTGCTTAATGGGAACTCCTATTTCTGTAAAAACAGACAATGGCCCTACCTATATTTCTAGACACTTTAAACAATTTTTACAGTCTTTTTCTATTAACCATATTACAGGTATTCCTTATAATCCACAGGTACAAGGCATAGTCGAACGAGCACATTACACACTAAAGTTGCAAATAAAAAAATTTTTAAAGGGACAGGCACACTGGAGAAGGCAATGGCACCCCACTCCAGCACTCTTGCCTGGAAAATCCCATGGACAGAGGAGCATGAATCTATTAACCATATTACAGGTATTCCTTATAATCCACAGGTACAAGGCATAGTCGAACGAGCACATTACACACTAAAGTTGCAAATAAAAAAATTTTTAAAGGGACAGGCACACTGGAGAAGGCAATGGCACCCCACTCCAGCACTCTTGCCTGGAAAATCCCATGGACAGAGGAGCATGATGGGCCGCAGTCCATGGGGTCACTAAGAGTCGGACACGACTGAGCGACTTCACTTTCACTTTTCACTTTCATGCATTGGAGAAGGAAATGGCAACCCACTCCAGTGTTCTTGCCTGGAGAATCCCAGGGACTGGGGAGCCTCATGGGCTGCCGTCTATGGGGTCGCACAGAGGTGGGCACGACTGAAGCAACTTAGCAGCAGCACACAGGAACACTACTGTCTTCCTTATCTAAAGCAGACTTTACTAGATTCCAACATAAGATATTTTCTAAACCTATAACTATTGTTAATACAGCTTTATTTGTTTTAAACTTTTTAATCTCACCACTGGGAGATATCTTAACAAGAGCAGAAAGCGTTTCGAGGAATTGAAGGACACTTCTCTTCCTCTGCCCATTTGGTACCAAGACAGGTTAACGAAACAATGGAAATCGGGGAAACTAATCTTACAGGGACAGGGGTATGCTTGCGTTTCCCAGATGGATCCAACGAACTCACATGGCTTCCTCTTCAGAAGATTCAACCCAAGGGGGCTCCCGGCCTTCAGACTAGAGATGAAACAATGAAAACCTCAGAAGGAAGAAATTCCAATACGGGCCATGGCATCTCTAAAGATCTCCAGGAAGCACCGCCCTCAGCAACATCAACCTTATGATCTCCCCACTTGGGGACAAATAAAAACCCTTACTAATCGAGCTGAAAATCTGATCTCTCAACAGGAAATGTCTCTGACTCCTGAATACATTCTCCTGGCAATGCTGTCTGCTTGCCTGTGCCTCCCCAGTTCGAGCTCTAACCAATCATACTTACTGGGCTTACATATCCAACACCCCTCTACTACAGGTGGTCAAATGGATGGAGAGAGGACCAGTCGTTTCAACCAATGACTCTATACATATGCCTTCTCCCTGGAGCATTAAAGGGCCCTCACACCCTGAAGAAGAAGGAAAACTAATTAATATTTCTCTAGGTTATGAAGTCCTTCCTTTGTGCACAGGCCCAGCAGAATTATGCATAAACGTTAGCCGACAAACTTGGGCTTTTGCCCTGCCTTCCAAAAAGAACTTTCGGATGTTGATTCGATTATTTACTGCCCTTTCTTTGTCTGTGAACCATGTTTATACTACTGAGACTTTAGGGAAAGAGTTAGGGAAAGACAAAGAACATTATGCAAAAGGTTTACTTATAAGAACTTTACATATATTCTTGTTCGTTGGGACAAATGTCAAGCTGAGAGGAAAAGTTAAATTTTTGCTAAACCTTTGAGAGCAGGTTCTTATCTCATGGAATGTGGCCTTTAGGCTCTCTCCGGGGTTATTTTTCTTCGGGGGGACTTTCAAAAAAAACTGTCTTTCCAGGAAACAGCTAACCGTCAGAATGTGGCCTGACCAGCCGTTTCGACCTGATAACAAATGAGCCTATCCCTGTAAAGGTTAAGACCTGCCCACCAATCAGACTATTTCGTGGGCTTTTCCCTTTTTTTGTCTTTTAGCCACCACCATTTTGGACTCCTTTTTCTATTCTAACTACCTAATAAGATCATGCTCTATCTTCCTTTCTACTTGATTTGACATCCTGATTTTAGTCTTATATGTGGCCAAGATGACAGACTGTAATCTTGCTGCCTTCAGTATTACAGCTGAGAGGAAAAGTTAAATTTTTGCTAAACCTTTGAGAGCAGGTTCTTATCTCATAGAATGTGGCCTTTAGGCTCTCTCTGGGGTTATTTTTCCTTCGGGGACTTTCAAAAAAAGTTGTCTTTCCAGGAAACAACTGTCAGAATGTGGCCCGACCAGCCGTTTCGACCTGATAACAAATGAGCCTATCTCTGTAAAGGTTAAGACCTGTGCACCAATCAGACTGTCCCCACCCTAGCTGTACCTGTTTGTGGTTCTTGTGCTTAAAAACTGCTCTGTAACGACTATTCGGGGGTCGTTCCTCCCTAGCGGTGACTGAACACTGGCGCGCCGACCCAATAAATCCTCCTGCTGTTTGCATCGAATCCGAGTCTTGGTGATCTTTGGAGCGATGGGTCCTAGGAAAAGACCGCAAGGTCTAACATTGGGGGCTCGTCCGGGATCCCTCGCTCACCTCAGATCCCCCTGACTCCCGGATTCGGAAGTACGCTCGAGCTTTGTTGTATGTCCTTGTCCTATTTGATCTGCTTTCACTCCTTCTCCTTTTCTTTTCTGATCTATCCTTGATTCTTTTTTCGGAGTTTCAGTGAACAGGCGAACGGTTGTGGAGGCAATTGATAAGTCCTGGCTAGGGCCACTCTCTGGCGGACTTTGAAGGCCCTGCAACAAGTGAGCCTCAGTAACTAGAGCCCGACCGGGTGAAATTCCCCTTAAATCTTTCTCAACTGAGGATGTGGCCTAAAATTTTCCCTGTGGGCACGGGTCAGGCACTTAAAGGCCATTAGGGAGCCTGCCACTTGAAAACTCCCGTGACAGGATAAAGGGGTCACGGAACGGGCTAGAAACCTCTAGGGTTCCCGCCCCCAGCAAGAAAACTTCCGTGCAACAATGCAGGCACATAAACAGTTTCGAAAGCATACCATAAGCCCAACTTTCTGGCCGCTACCACTCCCGGTAGGATTTTTGGTGGCTATCCTCAGTGACTTTTTCTTCTGTCCTCTCTCTGCAGCAGAAATAAGGTTCCGCTCATGCGCCTGTCCATCTCTGATTTTCTGAATTTTCTGGAAACCTGCCTGGGAGGCAGGTCTGTGACGATCCTTGGGGACGCCCAGGACGTCAATCTGGAAGGAGGGCTCGATTCGACCCCCCTTCATCCGAATCAGGCGGAGCCCCTGACGCGGCTCCCATCTGCAGCCTTTTTTGTTCTTGGACAGACTCACGGCGGCCGTTTTTGTCTTATCTTTCTGTCACTTCTCTGGGTTCTGTTTGTCTCCCTCTTAACCTGTCTTTTCCGTGACAACCTGACGATGGGACAGACTGTGACCACCCCCTTGTCGTTGACTATAGATCATTGGACTGAAGTTAAGACCAGGGCCCATAACCTTTCAGTAGGAGTAAAAAAGGGAAAGTGGCAAACCCTGTGCTCAGCGGAGTGGCCCAATTTCCAGACAGGGTGGCCACCCGAAGGCTCTTTCTCTCTGGAACAGGTGAACCAAGTTAAAGCTGTAATTTTCACCCCCGGGGCCCTACGGGCATCCTGACCAGGTGCCCTACATTATAGTCTGGGAAGATCTGGTTCTCTCCCCCCCGGCGTGGGTCCGGCCTTTTGTTCTTCCCACAGGAACGATGTTGGGACCTGCTGTGGGGATTTTCGCCTTGAAACCTGCGGCGAAAAAAGAAGAAACAAGAGCTCCTGCTAAAAAAATATACCCGGACACCCAAGCTGATCTCCTACTCCTAGACCCTCCTCCACCCGACCCACCGGCATTGGCCCCCTCGCCGGGCCCGCTCCCCATGGCCCCGGCGGCTCAACCAACTGCACCACCCGAGCCGGCCTCGGAGGGAGGGGAATTGGGTCCGGCGGCGGGGACGCGAAGCCGCCGAGCAACCACCCCAGAATCTACTGTTCTCCCCCTCCGGGAGTACGGCCCTCCTGACAACCACGGGAATCGGCCTCTCCAGTATTGGCCATTCTCGGCCTCAGATCTTTACAATTGGAAGACTCATAACCCTTCCTTCTCTGACAACCCACAGGCACTAACCTCTTTAATAGAATCCCTTGTTTTCTCACACCAGCCCACTTGGGATGACTGCCAACAGTTATTACAGACTCTCCTCACCACAGAGGAGAGGCAGCGGGTGTTGCTGGAGGCCCGGAAAAATGTGCCAGGAGACGACGGGCGCCCCACGGCACTACCCAATGAGATAGATGCTGGTTTTCCGCTGATGAGACCCAACTGGGACTACAATTCCCCGGCAGGTAGGGAGCACCTGAGGGTCTATCGCCAGGCTCTGGTGGCGGGTCTCCGAGGGGCTGCAAGGCGCCCCACAAATCTGGCCAAGGTAAGAGAAGTGACTCAGGGATCCTCTGAGTCACCGACCGTGTTTCTAGATAGATTAATGGAGGCATTCAGGCGATTCACTCCCTATGACCCTACGTCCGAGGAGCACAGGGCAACAATAGCCATGGCCTTTATTGATCAGTCAGCCTCAGATATTAGAAAGAAATTGCAGAGACTAGATGGGTTGCAGGGATTCTCCCTTCAGGATCTGGTTAGAGAAGCAGATAAAGTATTCAATAAGAGGGAGACTGAGGAAGAAAAAGAGGAAAGAAAAAGAAAAGAACAAGACGAACGAGAACTAAAAAGAGAAAAGAGGCAAGAGAAAAACTTGACCAGAATTCTGGCCACGGTAATAAGAGAAGGAAGAGAGGGAGATAAAAAAGAAGAGAGAGATCGTAAAGGAAACAAAGCAGGGACTAGGCCACCACTAGATAAAGACCAGTGTGCTTACTGCAAAGAAAAGGGACATTGGCTCAAAGACTGTCCCAAGAAGAAGAGGGGAAGGCCCTCCACCCCGGATAAGATCCTAGCTCTCGTAGAAGAGGATTAGGGGAGACGGGGCTCGGACCCCCTCCCCGAGCCTAGGGTAACTCTCAAGGTGGAGGGGAAGCCCGTGCAGTTCCTAGTGGACACGGGAGCCCAACATTCGGTCCTGCTACAATCAGAAGGGACATTGTCTACAAAAAGGCTTGGGTGCAGGGCGCTACAGGGTATCGGCAATACCCATGGACTACCCGAAGAGCGGTGGATCTCAGCGTGGGCCGAGTATCCCACTCGTTCCTCGTGATCCCTGAATGCCCTTACCCCTTGTTAGGACGGGACTTGCTCACGAAAGTGGGGGCTCAGATCCATTTTTACACTGACGGTGCCACAGTAACAGACGGAAAGGGGAGGCCACTACAGGTTTTGACCCTGAGACTGGAAGATGAACATAGGCTGTTTGAAGGCCCCTCCTCTGAGGCCGCTGATATGCAGGAATGGTTGGCTAAGACCCCTCTAGCCTGGGCTGAAGTTTCAGGCATGGGGATGGCGGTCCGCCAGCCCCCGGTGGTGGTGGAAGTCAAGGCCTCCTCTACCCCCATATCTGTCCGTCAGTACCCGATGAGCAGAGAGGCCAGAGACGGGATCCGCCCTCATATCCAGCGGCTCCTCAGATTAGGAATACTAATAAAGTGCCAGTCAGCCTGGAACACCCCTCTGCTCCCGGTCCGCAAACCCGGAACAGGCGACTATCAGCCTGTGCAGGATTTGAGAGAAGTCAACAAACGGGTGGCCGACCTACACCCGACGGTACCCAACCCCTACAACCTGCTGAGCACACTTCCCCCCAGCCGAAAGTGGTACACCGTCTTAGATCTAAAGGATGCCTTCTTCTGTCTGAAACTTAGCCCCGTCAGTCAGCCTATTTTTGCTTTTGAATGGAAAGATCCCCTTTCAGGACTTTCTGGACAGCTGACATGGACCAGGCTGCCACAGGGATTCAAAAACTCGCCAACGATCTTTGACGAAGCCCTCCACCAGGACCTCGCACATTTCCGTGCCTCCAATCCCCAGGTAACTCTGCTTCAATATGTAGATGACTTGCTCCTGGCCGCTGACACCAAAGAAGAGTGCATGAAGGGAACCGAGGACCTGCTAACCGAACTCGGATCCCTCGGTTACCGCACTTTGGCCAAGAAAGCTCAGATCTGCCGGCGACAGGTCAGTTACCTGGGGTATCAGATCAAGGACGGGAAGCGATGGCTTTCAGAGGCCAGGAAAGAAGCTGTGGCTAGGATACCGGCCCCCAGGAATTCTCGACAAGTTAGAGAATTCCTGGGAACTGCAGGATTCTGCAGGCTCTGGATTCCGGGGTTCACGGAGATGGCCGCCCCCTTGTACCCCCTGACGAAGGGCAGTACACCCTTCGTCTGGGGAGAGGGCGAGCAGAAAGCTTTTGACATTAAGCGAGCCTTGTTGTCAGCTCCTGCCCTGGGACTTCCAGACATGAACAAGCCGTTTCATCTCTATGTGGCAGAGAACAATGGCATTGCAAAGGGGGTCCTCACCCAGAGACTGGGGCCATGGAATCGCCCTGTAGCATACCTGTCAAAAAAGCTGGACCCTGTAGCTGCCGGCTGGCCCAAATGTTTGCGCATAGTGGCGGCCGTGGCGGTTCTAGTAAAGGATGCGGACAAACTGACATTGGGGCAGAACTTGGTCGTCACCGCACCTCACGCCCTAGAGAGTGTGATTCGTCAACCCCCTGAGAGATGGCTGACCAATGCCAGGATGACCCACTACCAGACGCTGCTCCTGAACTCTGAGTGAATCAAGCTCACGCCAGCTGCAGGACTTAACCCTGCCACGCTACTACCAGACCCCGACCAATCCGAGGTAACGCACAACTGCCAGGAAGTGCTGGCTGAGGTCCATGGAACCCTCCGAGATCTTTCCGACCAGCCACTCCAGGATGCCGAGGTAACATGGTATACGGACGGAAGCAGTTTCCTCAAAGAAGGTAAGTGGTGGGCAGGGGCAGCAGTGGTAGATGGGACCGATGTAATCTGGGTGACCGCCCTGCCTCAAGGGACATCAGCCCAAAAAGCCGAGTTGATTGCCCTCACAAAGGCTCTGGAACTGTCACAGGGAAAAAAGGTTAACATCTACACTGACAGTAGATATGCCTTCGCAACTGCGCATGTCCATGGGGCCATATATCAGCAAAGAGGGCTCCTTACGTCGGCTGGTAAAGAAATTAAAAATAAAGATGAAATCCTGGCGTTGCTAGCCGCCCTTATGCTACCCGAGAAAGTCAGTATAATCCATTGCCCCGGGCATCAGAAAAATCAGTCCCCAGTGACAAAGGGAAACAACATGGCTGACCGGGTCGCGCGAGAAGTGGCGACAAAAGGCGAGATACCGGAATTGCTGGTCATTCGCTCCGAGGACGAGGACAGCCCCTCTCTGCGGCCTGAAAGAAGACAGGCTATGAAGACAGAGGAAGCTAAAGAGATGTTAGAGCAAATGCACCATTGGACTCACCTGGGGGCTAAAAAGCTAGTCTCCCTTTTAAATAAGACAGGATATGAAATGCCGGGACTTCTCAAAATGGCTGAACAAGTGGTCCAGAACTGCAGGCCCTGCCAAGAGGTAAATGCCAGCCAAAACAAAGCGGGCCAAGGTAAGCGGCTGCGTGGAGACCGGCCGGGGACTTATTGGGAAGTAGATTTCACCGAGGTACGTCCTGCAAGGTATGGCAACAAATATCTACTGGTTTTTGTAGATACCTTCTCGGGGTGGGTGGAAGCTTTCCCCACCAAGAACGAAAATGCACTCACGGTGGCCAAAAAGATTTTAGAAGAAATCTTTCCGCGTTTTGGGGCACCAAAGATGTTAGGGTCAGATAATGGGCCAGCTTTTACTGCCCAAGTAAGCCAGGAGGTAGCTAAGTTTTGGGGGACCAATTGGAAATTACATTGTGCATACAGACCCCAGAGTTCAGGACAGGTAGAAAGGATGAATAGGACTCTAAAAGAGACCCTAACTAAATTGTCCTTGGAGACTGGCGGTACTGACTGGACGGTGCTCCTTCCCCTGGCCCTGTTCCGAGTAAGGAACACCCCCTCTCGTTTCAGTCTTTCCCCTTTCGAGATCCTGTATGGGGCACCTCCCCCTATACTGTCTCTCAGGGAGGGATTCGACCCCCGCAGTTTTAATAACGGGGATCTGTGTGCTAGGCTAAAAGGACTCCAACTGGTTCAGAGAGAGGTGTGGACCCAGCTCGCCGAAGCCTATCAGCCCGGCACCCCAGGAGAAGCCCACCCGTTCCAGGTGGGAGATTCCGTTTACGTCCGCCGACACCGACAACAAAGCCTTGAGCCCAGGTGGAAGGGACCCTACATCGTCTTGCTCACCACCCCTACTGCTGTCAAGGTCGACGGGATTTCGTCCTGGATCCACGCCTCCCACGTCAAAGCCGCTCCTGAACCATCACCTCAATGGAAGGCACACCGTACTTCCCACCCCTTAAAACTCAAACTCTGCCGATCTTCGGGCTTGCAGCCCTCTTCCTGATTCTCCCGACTGTGAGCTTGTTTAATCCCCATCAGCCTCAACTACTGACGTGGCAGGTGGTTTCACAGGTAGGAGATGTCGTATGGTCCAGTACCAATGTCACTCCGCCGTCCACCTGGTGGCCTGACCTTTACCCAGATCTCTGTAAGTTGGCAGTAGGGGCCCCCGCTAACTGGGACCTCGAGGGATACTCTGACTTTAGTAGAGCCCCCTCTACACCCCTCGCCCATGATAGATGGGGACTTGATCCTTGGGGGGGTTGCGCCGCTAAAGATAGAAGGAGTATGTTAAGATCACTCACCTTTTATGTATGTCCGGGGTTCCATCGGGGTCGCGCCTTGAGCTATTGCGGGGGAAGAGATGCATTCTATTGTCGGCACTGGGGTTGTGAGACTACTGGCGATGCTTACTGGAAGCCGTCTTCCAGCTGGGACTTCATTACAGTCAAGGCCAATTACACCCACCACCCGACTGGAAGCCAAGGTAATCCCAGTTGGACTAACATCCCTGAATGCGAAACCTGGTGCCATCCACTTCATATCAAATTCACTGATCAGGGAAAACAAAAAAAGAGCTCAGACTGGGCAAGGGGTTACTCGTGGGGCTTACGGCTGTATAAAGAACGCTATGACGATGGCCTCACCTTCACTATTAGACTAAAGATAGAGTCTCCGCCCCCTACAGGCGTTGGACCTAACCCCGTCTTACATCCTCAGGGGCAAGCTTCCATTAATGGGAGTCAGAGGGCAGCACCAGAAACTGTAACAACCCCTAGTAATGTGTCCTCAACCCAGGACAGAATGCTGACTCTAGTTAACAAAGCTTTCAAGGTCCTGAACGCCACCAACCCGGAGGCCACCAGATCTTGCTGGCTCTGCTACACAGCTCCCCCGCCTTACTATGAAGCTATAGGAATAACGGGAACGGTAAATAACTCCAATTCCCCCGGTCGATGCCGGTGGCAGCAGAGAGGGGTAGTCAGGCTCACCCTCTCTGCTGTAACAGGGCAAGGACTGTGTATAGGCTCCCCGTCCCCAACTCAGACACACCTTTGCAATAGCACTAGAAACAGCCTCAACTCCACTGGCTACCTCCTTCCCCCTGAAGATGGATGGTGGGCGTGTAATACGGGTCTTACGCCCTGTGTGTCTATGGCAGTGTTTAATGGTTCGGGTGATTTCTGTGTGTTAGTACGGTTGATACCCCGACTCATCTACCACCCCGATGACTCTTTTTTGGATGCCTATGAGGGAAGCCACCGGGCAAAAAGAGAGCCGGTAACTCTCACTCTGGCGGTCCTCTTGGGCCTCGGAGTAGCTGCTGGAGTCGGGACCGGCACGACAGCCCTCATCCAGCAGCCCCAATACTATGCTAGTTTACAACAGGCCATAGATGCCGACCTTCGGGTCCTAGAAGATTCCATCACTAAATTAAAAGAATCTTTAACCTCTCTGTCTGAAGTAGTGATGCAAAACCGGAGAGGCCTAGACCTCCTGTTCCTGAAAGAGGGTGGGGTATGCGCAGCTCTCAAGGAAGAATGTTGTTTCTATGTGGACCATTCTGGGGTCATCACCGACTCCATGAATAAGTTAAGAGAAAGACTGGCAAATAGGCAGAAAGAAAGGGAAAACGCCCAAGGATGGTTTGAGTCCTGGTTCAACAAAACCCCGTGGTTTGCCACCCTGATGTCCACTCTGATGGGGCCATTAATCATTCTACTCCTCCTCCTAACTATAGGACCCTGTATCCTCAACCGATTAATCTCGTTCATCAGGGATCAAATAAGTACCGTGCAAGTACTCATGCTGAGACAACAGTATGCGGCACTTCCCCAAGGAGACCTCAGTCTATGATTTCAAGATTGAAATCTGGACAAAAAGAAGAGGGGAATGAGAGGAAAAGTTAAATTTTTGCTAAACCTTTGAGAGCAGGTTCTTATCTCATAGAATGTGGCCTTTAGGCTCTCTCCAGGGTTATTTTTCCTTCGGGGACTTTCAAAAAAAATTGTCTTTCCAGGAAACAGCTAACCGTCAGAATGTGGCCCGACCAGCCGTTTCGACCTGATAACAAATGAGCCTATCCCTGTAAAGGTTAAGACCTGTGCACCAATTAGACTGTCCCCACCCTAGCTGTACCTGTTTGTGGTTTTTGTGCTTAAAAACTGCTCTGTAACGACTATTCGGGGTTCGTTCCTCCCTAGAGGTGACTGAACCCCGGCGCGCCGGCCCAATAAATCCTCCTGCTTGTTTGCATCGAATCCGAGTCTCGGTGATCTTTGGAGCGACAGGTCCTAGGAAAAGACCGCAAGGTCTAACACAGCAATTTCTCCTTATCTGCACTCAAGTCTGCTCTTTCCGAAAAGGATGTTCAGTGGTAAATACAATACTATTTTCTTTTTAATTTTAAAAGTTCTTTTTCATGTAGTCTGCTTACCTGTTGGCTGAACTCTAAGGCTTCTCCATTGACCAATTTTTTTTGAGCCCATGTACTTGGAGGTATCATGGTGTAGGAAGAAGATAATGGATGTTGTTGCTATTGACTATACATTCAGTCTACACCCTTGACCAGTGAGTTGGCATAATGCTGAGTTCAGATTTCTCCAAGGGCAGTGTTGTAAATAGAACTGAATTAAGTAAGATAAAGCATGTAGAACAGAGCTTACCTAGTCAGTGTTTTCCCATCTTCTGCCTGCCAGAGAAAGACAGAGATGGAAGGAGGAAAGGAGAGAAGAGAGAGACAGTCTAATATGTGTTTGAAGGGGTTTTTCAGATTCAGTTTAGACGAGATCATGTCCTTTCACAACAGTTCATTTTCTCTCATTGAATTCAGCCCAAGTCTTTAGCTCTACTTACCTATGGAGGGAAATGTCAGGGCAGCTGCCTTCAGCAGTTTGCTCAGAACAAAGTTTAGATGTGTGGCTGATGTGAGTTAAAGATTCTACAGACTTCTAATAGGGATAATAGAGCAGGAGGCCTTTAACAACATCTCTAAATGAGACTCTGCAACTTGGAAAACAGAAGTCCACATGCCCACTGCAGTCAATAAACAATTTCTGAATACCTGCAGTTGACCCCTGGGTAGGTTCTGAGAAGGCTGCAAAAATGACTCATGTAGAGACCATATTTCTTTCCATTTCATATATACAACCCATTCCCCTAAAAGCTGCCACTTTCCGGAAGGATAGTGGTCTAAGTTCTGATTGACAAAGTCTTATCTGCTCAACTTATAAATAGTGTTTTCCTTGGGACTGAGCATCCAAGCAACATATTAAAGAGTCTTCTTGCATAATAGTCCTATGTATTTGCTCCTAGTTCTTTTTATATTTTACTTAAGGAAAATCAAGGCAAATGGTTTCTGAATGTTCCCAATTGACAGCAATTTGTGTCCATTTGCACATGAAAGCATGTGGAATGAACAGGCATGGAGGGAGAGAGGCATGCTGGCCTATCCAGAGTGAGAGAGCACAGTCCCTTTGCTAATGAGAGAAATTAAAAGAAATCAGGTTTACTGAATCTTTTCATGGAGGTGTTATGAAAAGGAAGCATCAAAGATTTTTAGTTACCTGGTCATCTCTACGTGCAAAGCATTTGGAAGGTAATTCTGAATGTTATTTGATCAATGAATAGTGACGAATCATCACATTTTAGTAATATGTATGTATAGGAATGATAAATGAGTAAGTGATTGGTGCTTGGGTAATGAAAGGAAGTGCAAGCAATGCAGATGTTGCTTAGCTCTGGATGTAAAAATTAACCAAGAAGGCACATTTGTCAGAAAATTCTCACTTAGAGTTTTATTTATTTCCGTTTCCTTCACTCCTCATCTGTCTTTTCTCAACTGCTTAATTAACCACCCAAGCTGTTTATGTAGCTAAGACCAAGTGTACAGAAACATTACTGATAAGAATTTTTTCTCTATTTTCCTGTTTTAATTTTTTTTTACTAGTCTTTTACTACTTTCTATGCCATTTTATGTTTTGTGATTTAAAAAATTTCTTTTATTTGCATGTAAAAATTCTTTACATTCAACATTGACTATATCTTGGTTTGTGGTTTCTCTATATAATTACTATGTAATAAAATTAGAACTTTGAATGATTTGAGAATAAATGTAGGATTTCCTAATCTACTTTTGCCAAGTAAAATTCATTTATGAGGTACTTGCTTTATTAGTAGTTAATGAGGTCAATGGAAGATGTTTTCAACCTGAAAAGAACAAAAAGCAAGGGTCCAATCACTGTACATCCTGTGTAAAATATAACTAAAGTATGTTTTTGGAATTATTTGGGGAACAGTTCACTGGTATATCAAGTACACTGCATTAAAAAAAATTCAATAATTCTTTGTGATGTATGTACTTACCCCCTGTCTTGTTTGATGTAGTTCATGGTAGATAAGAGAAGAAAAAGATGCTGTATCTTTCCTAAGGTAAGAGTCTGAATGTTGTATGGGCAGAATAATAATTTTGAATCAATTTAGGTTACCCTTTCACTCTCTCCTACCCTAGAGGTAGTCCTTAATCTATATAAAGCAATGGGTCTGGTGTCCATTAATAATTTATTATATATCAACTATGCACACTCTCTGTTGCTACAGGGTGAGAAAAAGTTACTACAAATTACAGTATATGGTTTTATTAACTTTCTGTGGTTGCTGTAACAAATTGCCACAAACTTCATGGCTTAAAACATAGAAATTTATATTTTCACAGTTCTGTAGGCCAGAGTCTGTAATTAAGGTGTGCCAGCAGGACCATGCACCTTCTCTAGCAGAGAATCTTTCTTCATCTCTTCCAGCTTCTGATGGTTCCAGCTGTTCTCTGGCATGCGGATGCATCTTTTTAATCTCTGCCTCTGTCATATGGCCTTCTCCTCTTTCCCTCTGTGTCTCTCTGTGTGTCTCTTATGACATTTAACTGTGTTTGCATTTAGATTCCCCCCATATCCCCCCTATCCACCATATAAACCAGGCTTATCTCATCTTGAAGTTATACATATTCAAGATCCTTTATGTAAATGATGGCAACATTCACAGCCTGCAGGACTTAGAACATGGTCTTATCTTTTGAAGACCACCATTCAACCCTCTGTGTGGCTGCTGAGAAACTATCAGCGTTGAGGCTTGTAGCAGAACTGAAGTTTTCCACTCTGTGGAGCTTTTCTGAGATTTCAGTTTGGGTTTTTGTTTCAGCATGACTCTCTTCTACAGCTTGTCTGCATTCTTTTCACATGCCAATGAAGATTTCCCCTGTAGCTAGTAGAATAGCAAGAACAGTATATGCTACACATACTATGTAGTTCATCCATGATGAACAACTTTAAACAGGTATTCATCATGGATGAGTAAATGAGCTGTCCCTTCTGTAAGTTTTATTGTGGAAGAAGTACATGGTTTTTGAAAGTTTTCTGAATATGGTTTGGAATTATAATATTGCAGCTGCTTTCAGGAGCATCTCCCCTATACTCTGTCCCTTTTCCTAATATGATATGCTCCATCAAGTGAGGGTCACTTCTCTAGAAAATTTGAAATCAATGAATCTTTTAGATCAGGAGTTGTTGTTGTTCAGTTGCTCAGTTGTGTCTGACTCTTTGCCACCCCATGGACTGCAGCACACCAGGCTTCCCTGTTCTTCATCATCTCTCAGAGCTTGCCCAAACTCATGTCCATTGAGTCGGTGATGCCATCCAACCATTTCATCCTTTGTCATCCTCTTCTCCTGCCTTTAATATTTCCCAGCATCAGGATATTTGCCAATGAGTTGGCTCTTCACATCAGGTGGCCAAAATATTAGAGCTTGAACTTCAGCCTAAGTCCTTGCAATGAATACTCAAGATTGATTTCCTTGGAGTCTAAGGGATTCTCAGGAGTCTTATCCAACACCACAGTTCAAAAGCATCAATTCTTTGGCACTCACCCTTCCTTATGGTCCAACTCTCACATCTGTACATGACTACTGGTGAAACCATAGCTTTGACTATATGGACATTTGTCAGCAAAGTAATGTCTCTGCTTTTTAATACACTGTCTAGGTTTGTCAGAGCTTTTATTCCAAGGAACAAGCATCTTTTAATTTCATGGCTGCAGTCACCATCTGCAATGATTTTGAGATTGGCATGCTAAATCCACACATAAATATTGTATCACAAGAAAGATCTAACATTCAGTACATCCTAAACTATCAACAATATGGGGTACCAAAAGGGTTTGAGAAAACATGGGCATCAATTAGGAAGACCATGGACAACTTGGTGAGGATTCTGCTTATAGAAATTTGATAGTTGGACTTCAGAAAACAGGCAGATTATATTATTTAGTTTCCTTTCTACCAAAATGGAAGTTACTTTTTTCTGTTCTTTTATTGTAAAGATATTATTACAATATGTATCTTAATCTACATAAAAATAAGGACAAAAAATTCTAGATACCCTCTTTAAATCTATGCATATCTAAGTAGATAGTTTTATAAGGGCAGTTGAAGGCCTTTCACCTGGAGGGCAAGTTGGATTCAGACGAAGGAGAAAACTGAGTCTTCCTTTGGCTGTGGTAGCAGGGCTAACCATAAGTAGTAGTGAGTCAAAAAGAATCCCAAGGTCAAAAACCAAAGAGAGTAGAAAGAAAGGAGGAGCTGTGTTGTGAAATGGGATGAACAAGTGGTTTAAGATATGTCCCTTTGGGTGTGCCAACAGGTGGCATGACTGCAGACCTGATGGGCCAGAACAGGAAGCTACCAACAGGTAGGCGATGTCGTATGGTCCAGTACCAATGTCACTCCGCCGTCCACCTGGTGGCCTGACCTTTACTCAGATCTCTGTAAGTTGGCAGTAGGAGCCCCCCCCGACTGGGACCTTGAGAGCTGGTCTGATTACAGTAAGCCCCCCCAGAAACCCCTCCAGGACGACATAGAGGGACGGGGCCCGTCTCGGGCAGACTCCCTAGGTGATGCAGCGCCGTATGGGACTGGGGGAGGTTGCGCCACCAAAAACAGAAGAAAAGAATCACTAAAACCCACTTTTTATGTATGCCCGGGGTTCCATCGGGGTCGTGCCTTGAGCTATTGCAGGGGAAGAGATACATTCTATTGTCGGCACTGGGGTTGTGAGACTACTGGCAATGCTTACTGGAAGCCGACTTCCAGCTGGGAAGTCATTACCGTTAAGGCCAATTACTCCCATGCTGGTACCGAGACATGCGAAACCTGGTGCCACCCACTTCATATTAAATTCACTGATCAGGGAAAACAAAAAAAGAGCTCAGATTGGGCAAGAGGTTACTCTTGGGGCCTCCGACTAGATCAATCAGGATATGACAATGGATTGTTATTCACTGTTAGACTAAAGATAGAGTCTCCGCCCCCTACAGGCGTTGGACCTAATCCCGTCTTACATCCTCAGGGGCAAGCTTCCATTAATGGGAGTCAGAAGGCAGCACCAGAAACTATATCCACCCCTAGCAATGTGCCCTCAACCCAGGACCGAATGCTGACTTTAGTCAAGAAAGCTTTCAAGGTCCTGAACGCTACCAACCCGGAGGCTACCAGATCTTGCTGGCTCTGCTACACAGCTCCCCCACCTTACTATGAAGCTATAGGGATGACGGGAACGGTAAACAACTCCGATTCCCCCGGTCGATGCCGGTGGCAGCAGAGAGGGGTAGTCAAGCTCACCCTCTCTGCTGTAACAGGACAAAGACTATGTATAGGCTCCCCGTCCCCAACTCAGACACACCTTTGCAATAGCACTAGAAACAGCCTCAACTCCACTGGCTACCTCCTTCCCCCTGAAGATAGATGGTGGGCGTGTAATACGGGTCTTATGCCCTGTGTGNGACTATGTATAGGCTCCCCGTCCCCAACTCAGACACACCTTTGCAATAGCACTAGAAACAGCCTCAACTCCACTGGCTACCTCCTTCCCCCTGAAGATAGATGGTGGGCGTGTAATACGGGTCTTATGCCCTGTGTGTCTACGGCAGTGTTTAATGGTTCGGGTGATTTCTGTGTGCTAGTACGGTTGATACCCCGACTCATCTACCACCCCGATGACTCTTTTTTGGATGCCTATGAGGGAAACCACCGGGCAAAAAGAGAGCCGGTAACTCTCACTCTGGCGGTCCTCTTGGGCCTCGGAGTAGCTGCTGGAGTCGGGACCGGCATGACAGCCCTCATCCAGCAGCCCCAATACTATGCTAGTTTACAACGGGCCATAGATGCCAACCNCGGTAACTCTCACTCTGGCGGTCCTCTTGGGCCTCGGAGTAGCTGCTGGAGTCGGGACCGGCACGACAGCCCTCATCCAGCAGCCCCAATACTATGCTAGTTTACAACAGGCCATAGATGCCGACCTTCGGGTCCTAGAAGATTCCATCACTAAATTAAAAGAATCTTTAACCTCTCTGTCTGAAGTAGTGATGCAAAACCGGAGAGGCCTAGACCTCCTGTTCCTGAAAGAGGGTGGGGTATGCGCAACTCTCAAGGAAGAATGTTGTTTCTATGTGGACCATTCTGGGGTCATCACTGACTCCATGAATAAGTTAAGAGAAAGACTGGCAAATAGGCAGAAAGAAAGAGAAAACGCCCAAGGATGGTTTGAGTCCTGGTTCAACAAAACCCCATGGTTTGCCACCCTGATGTCCACTCTGATGGGGCCATTAATCATTCTACTCCTCCTCCTAACTATAGGACCCTGTATCCTCAACCGATTAATCTCGTTCATCAGGGATCAAATAAGTACCGTGCAAGTACTCATGCTGAAACAACAGTATGCGGCACTTCCCCAAGGAGACCTCGGTCTATGATTTCAAGATTGAAATCTGGACAAAAAGAAGAGGGGAATGAGAGGAAAAGTTAAATTTTTGCTAAGCCTTTGAGAGCAGGCTCTTATCTCATGGAATGTGGCCTTTAGGTTCTCTCTGGGGTTATTTTTCCTTCGGGGACTTTCAAAAAAAAAATTGTCTTTCCAGGAAACAGCTAACCGTCCGAATGTGGCCCGACCAGCCGTTTTGACCTGATAACAAATGAGCCTATCCCTGTAAAGGTTAAGACCTGTCCACCAATCAGATTGTCCCCACCCTAGCTGTACCTGTTTGTGGGTTTTGTGCTTAAAAACTGCTCTGTAACGACTGTTTGGGGTTCGTTCCTCCCCAGAGGTGACTGAACCCCGGCGCGCCGGCCCAATAAATCCTCCTGCTGTTTGCATCGAATCCAAGTCTCGGTGATCTTTGGAGCGACAGGTCCTAGGAAAAGACCGTAAGGTCTAACAAAAGGAGAAGGGGATGGCAGAGGATGAGATAATTAGATGGCATGACTGGCACAATGGAAATAAATTTGAGTAAACTCCAGGAGGTAGTGGAGGGCAAAAGAGCCTGGCGTGCTATTGTCTAAAAGGTCACAAAGAGTCAGGCACACAACTTAGCAACTGAAAGACAAAGTTACATCTTGTACTTTCATTTATTGTTTAAATATGCATGAGTTAATGAATGGCAAGAGTGATGTGCAGTGTAAATATGTGTAACTGATTGATTTAAAAGTCATATGCCCACATTAACATACTTTAGTTCACCTACTGCTAACTCAGCTGCAGTCCTAAGGAAACAACAAAATGTTAAATAAAATATGTAACCAGGACACCTGGTGATGCCACAGACAGTGTAGGTATCTGTGATTATATACCCATTGCCTGTTGTCTCCAGAATATCTCTATTTTCTTTACTTAGAAAACACAAAATATCTATGGTGACTGTGGGGATTCTCTGAAATCATAGGATGAAAACTCAAATCATAGTTGACACATGGGATTCTGAACAATATTAATTTGGACTTCTGAATTTGAAGGAAATCAGATGACACAGCTGAGTCCATAGTTTGTAACCAAAGTGTTACAAAATGGATTATAAGCAAACCATAAGGAAATAAAGCTGTGATAATTTCCCCTTGCTGATGAAACTTGGAAAGGGATTCTAGACCAAGAATTTCTTTGTACCTCTGGACCTTACCAAGTTCTCTTTGAACCTCTGGACCTTACTCTGTGATACCTCTTGTCAAGGAAAACTCTAAGCTAGATTTCAAATCAATCTTAATTAAGATTACAGCTAAGAACTTCCCTTCTAGTCGGAATAATTGAACTTTTACTCAGTGTAGGCCTGATGCATCATTTTACATAATAAGATATGTGGAATAAATTGTAGCTCTTCATCCTAGAAGCTTCTTATAAGTCAGTGGGATGGAGAGTTTTGAAGAGTTTCTTCTGCTCATTTTCTTAGTGCTGTTTTTTTTTTCCCCCTTTCTTTTTTTTAGCAGCCTGAACTCATTTACATTTTATATTTGGCAGGATTGGAGGCAGCTGGGGCAGAGCCTAGGTTTACTGAGGGTGACTGAAGAAGCTTAAGCTAATGGAAAAGCACAAGCCAAACTCTAATCTGCATAAAAGGAGGCCTGGTTGCCACCACCCAATATGTCACCTGTTTTCTGGCCATCCAAACTGGCTTCTGTCTTTCTTTTCAGATGATCATCTACATGCAGGTTCAGCTGTCTCTGATTGCAAGGAATAAGTCATGACTAGCTGGTGGTGCAGGAGACACGAGAGACAAGTTTGGTCACTGTTTTGGTATGATCTCCCAGGGGATGTCTTGGCAAACCCCTTCAATATTCTTGCCATGGACAGAGGAATCTGGCGGGCTACAACCCATAGGGTTGCAAAGAGTCAGACACCACTGAAGCGACTTAGCACAGCATGTACAAGGTAATGCTACTTACTTCTGTACCCTGGATATAATAAAAGTGAAGTCATTACTTCTCTCAAAATCCTTAAGAAATCATTCGTTAGGAAATGGTTAGAAGGACCCTAGATCGTAATAAAAATAAATTAATTTTTTTCAGTAGTCAAAAAAGCTGATACTTATATAAACTAAATTCATTAACACAAAAATATTTCAATGTAGTTAGAGGCAATGGTTACCAAACAGAGCTATTTAATAACTATATTTGAAATGTGTTATTCATCTAAAATGCTAAGCATAAGCTATAGTCTCACTTACTCTCAATCCCAGAAATGCAAAAGATAATATTTCTTTTTTTTTTAATTTTTATTTTTACTTTATTTTACTTTACGGTACTGTATTGGTTTTGGCATACATTGACATGAATCCATCATGGGTGTACATGAATTCCCAAACATGAAAAGCATGTTTCTGAATACAATGAAGACAAAGCTAAGTAGATCAGTAACAAAGAAACTTCCTAGTTATAGTAGAAATTAAAAGGGAAAGGGCTGATTCCAGTTTCAGTAACACTGGAGTACTTTGTATTATATTAAACTTCCTTAAATAAAAATTTAAAATTCCAGAAAAAAAATCATAAAAATACATTTGCAAGTATTATAGAATGAGAAAGAGCAGGCAAAAATGTGGGATTAATTGAGCTTTGAATGAAGGAAAAAACATTGTGTGACATCTTTGTTTTATAGATTTTATCCTTGGGAGGCACTCCACATTATTATGACATACTTCTACTTTAGAAAACTATAGGATTATAGGTGTGATGTGGTAGATGACAGAAACTGCAGCTGCCATAGTGACTGGAAATTGAGAGAATAACTCAAAAAAGGAAAGAGCCACAGTTGGGACAGCTCCAACATTTACATATGAACTAGTCTCAAATCCATAGCCAACCCCTGAATTTCGCATGTACAGGGAAAACTCCTGAAACTCAACAGAAGCCATCATGGAAAACCTGAAAATACTAAGTAGAAGTTTAAGCTGCTCACTACAATAGGGGAGGGCTTCCCTTAATGCTCAGATGGTAAAGAACCTGCCTGCAATGAAGGAGACCCTAGTTGAACTCCTGGGTTGAGAATATCCCTGGAGAAGGGAATGGCTGGCTACGCACTCCTGTATTCTTGTCTGGAGAATTCCATGGACAGAGGAGCCTGGTAGGCTATAGTTCATGGGGTCACAAAGAGTCAGAAACGACTGAGGAACTTTCACTCAATCACTCACAACAGGGGAAGATGAATGAAGAGTTTGGAGTTTGAATCCTACAAATTAAACAGGTGTGGTAAGAACACTGAAGTTTCCATTAAAACATCAGAGAGGCTAAGCCTCATGAATAGAGACTGGATCCCAGGACTAAGAATTCACGATAAGACTAAGGGCAAATCTGAAGGGAAAAAAAAACAAAAAACAAAAACCTAACAAATACAAGCAATGCAAAATTTCAATGTGATGAACTAATAATTTGTTTGCTAAGATAAAATGAACACTTCAAAGGAAGATAGCAAAGGCTAGAGTCTACAGTGTACCATTTAAAATGTCTAATGTACAGTCAAAACTTTTTAAAAATGTGAAAAAACAACTATTTTAGCTAGGATTGAGAGAAAAAGCAGTAAATAGAAAAAGTGTCACTATGACAGTTGCCAAATTAGCCGAAAAGAAGTGACCTCAAGGTGAAAAATCAACAGACTAATTCTTGTAAAACAAAGTAAATAGGAATTCTAGGATCTCAGAGTGAAATATTTGAATTGGAAAAATGGACCAATTGTCTTAACAGTCAATTGCAACTGCAAAAAGAAATAGGATCTGGGATAATGATCAGTAGAAATTACTCAATCTGAGAAGAGTAAAAAATAGATGAACAAAGACTTAATTACCTGTGAGATGAGTACCAGTGACTTACCATGTATATAACAGAACCCCTAGAAGAAGAGAAGGGAAAATAGTGAATTAATTACTGAGAGTTGCAATAATTATCATGCATTAAGACTGTGAAAAGAAGAGAAGCAAAAAGTAAGGAAGAGGAGAAAAGATATAAGCATCTGAATACAGAGTTCCGAAGAATAACAAGCAGAGATAAGAAAGCCTTCGTCAGCGATCAATGCAAAGAAATAGAGGAAAACAACAGAATGGGAAAGACTAGAGATCTCTTCAAGAAAATTAGAGATGCCAAGGGAACATTTCATGCAAAGATGGGTCGACAGAAATGGTATGGACCTAACAGAAGCAGAAGATATTAAGAAGAGGTGGCAAGAATACACTGAAAAACTGTACAAAAAAGATCTTCATGACCTAGATAATCACGATGGTGTGATCACTCACTTAGAGCCAGACATCCTAGAATGTGAAGTCAAGTGGGCCTTAGAAAGCATCACTACAAACAAAGCTAGTGGAAGTGATGGAATTTCAGTTGAGCTCTTTCAAATCCTGAAGGATGATGCTGTGAAAGTGCTGCACTCAGTTCAGTTCAGTTCAGTTGCTCAGTCATGTCCGACTCTTTGTGACCCAATATGCCAGCAAATTTGGAAAACTCATCAGTGGCCACAGGACTGGAAAAGGTCAGTTTTCTTTCCAATCCCAAGAAAAGGCAATGCCAAAGAATGCTCAAACTACTGCACAATTGCACTCATCTCACACGCTAGTAAAGTAATGCTCAAAATTCTCCAAGCCAGGCTTCAGCAGTATGTAAACCGTGAACTTCCTGATGTTCAAGCTGGTTTTAGAAAAGGCAGAGGAACCAGAGATCAAGTTGCCAACATCCACTGGATCATTGAAAAAGCAAGAGAGTTGCAGAAAAACATCTCTTTCTGCTTTACTGACTATGCCAAAGCCTTTGACTGTGTGGATCACAATAAACTGTGGAGAATTCTTAAAGAGATGGGAATACCAGACCACCTCACCCGTCTCTTGAGAAATCTGTATGCAGGTCAGGAAGCAACAGTTAGAACTGGACATGGAACAACAGACTGGTTCCAACTAGGAAAAGGAGTACGTCAAGGCTGTATATTGTCTCCCTGCTTATTTAACTTATATGCAGAGTACATCATGAGAAACGCTGGACTGGAAGAAACACAAGCTGGAATCAAGATTGCCGGGAGAAATATCAATAACCTCAGATATGCTGATGACACCACCCTTATGGCAGAAAGTGAGGAGGAGCTAAAAAGCCTCTTGATGAAAGTGAAGGAGGAGAGCGAAAAAGTTGGCTTAAAGCTCAACATTCAGAAAACGAAGATCATGGCATCCGGTCCCATCACTTCATGGGAAATAGATGGGGAAACAGTGGAAACAGTGTCAGACTTTATTTTTTTGGGCTCCAAAATCACTGCAGATGGTGACTGCAGCCATGAAATTAAAAGACGCTTACTCCTTGGAAGAAAAGTTATGACCAACCTGGATAGTATATTCAAAAGCAGAGACATTANTGACTGTTCGGGGTTCGTTCCTCCCTAGAGGTGACTGAACCCCGGTGTGCCGGCCCAATAAATCCTCCTGCTGTTTGCATCGAATCCGAGTCTCGGTGATCTTTGGAGTGACGGGTCTTAGGAAAAGACCGTAAGGTCTAACAACATCTCCTCTGAGAATATATCACAGGGCAGCAAAAACACCAGGGAGGACTGTTTTGGGGTTATTGCGATAATCTAATGAGAGCTGATGGTGGCTTGGTTGAGAAAGATAGCTGTGAAACTAGAAATAAAGTGGCTGGATTTTGAATTCATTTAAAAACAGAATCCTCTTGATTTTCTGATAGATTAGGGAACAGTGGGTTTTGACCTGAAAAGCTAAAAAGATGGAGTTAAATCATCTGAGATGATGAAGGTTCTGATTTGAGTGTGAGATGGTGAACCCCAGGATTTCAGGTTCAAAGTGAAGCAATCAATCAACTTTGAATATTTAAGTTGATAGTTGGATGAGCAAGTCTAGAGCTCTGGAGAAAGTTTTGAGCTGGAGATATACATTCTTAGAAGGAGCTACAAGCATGGTGTTTAGAACCAAAGGCACTGGATGAGGTTATGTAGAGCATGAATGGAAATAAGAAGATCAACAACTGAACCAATCCAACTCTCAGAAGTAGGGAGAAGAGGAAGAACTAGAAAGGAACAAGTGAAGTAAAGGATGAACCAAGTGGAGGTACTGCCAACTGAAGGAAGTGTATTAAAGAGGATGGAGTGGTCCACTGCAATAAAGGCTGCTGGGAGGATGAGTGTGATGACCAAGAATTGATCGTTGGATGCAGCCACATGGAAGCCATCATTTTGAGAGCAGCTTTGGAGGAGGAGTGGAGAGAAAGTTTGGAAGAGAATAAGGGTGTTGGAGGGAGGAAAGGCTATTCACTAAAGGCTATTCACCCTGAAGCTGGGAGGATGAGTGTGATGACCAAGAATTGATCGTTGGATGCAGCCACATGGAAGCCATCATTTTGAGAGCAGCTTTGGAGGAGGAGTGGAGAGAAAGTTTGGAAGAGAATAAGGGTGTTGGAGGGAGGAAAGGCTATTCACTAAAGGCTATTCACCCTGAGGGAGAAGCCAACTGGGGGGATGAAGGGATGAGCCCAAATGCTTGGCTCTGTTGAGATTCATTTTCCTTGCTAGCCCCAGGCAGCCAAGTGCTTAGGCTAATCTTCAGGAATGCTGAATCATCTATTTCCTCAGTGATTAGCACTTAATCACTTCATTAAAATATTTGTTGTTTTTATTCAAAATCAATTTTGTACTTCCCTGTTAAACCTTCTGAAAATTCATCTCGCCAGAAGAAATATGAATCCTTTGTAGGGTTTTTATGACTCAGACACAAAGGATTTCTTTCTTTTTATTGAATTATGTGTGTCATCGAGCCTGGTTATGCTCTGAATTTCATATTGTAATAAGCTAATACTTATTGTAGTGCAAGCACAATAATGCAAAGCTTGGCATTAACTATAAAAAGAATTGATTTCACACATCCCTTCCAAAAGAAAAGCAAAGGTTATGCTTATGCAAACACTTTGTAAATAGTAACACATTGCTTTGTGATAACTCTTGAGCTGTTGTTTTATAGTTAACTCTTGTAGCATTTACAGTTTTTTAATTTTTAGATTTAAAAATTTTGAGAGGCAGAAGAGGCAGAGACTGTATGCCATGCATATTCCTCACAGGAAAGAGACAGACCCTCTGTCTCATCTGTTGGATGGTTGAATTAATGCTCTCTTGTTTAAAAGCTGGGGAGGATACCTGACTTTCTGTCAGGTTGCAACTAGAATGTATTCCAGTCCACGGCTTAGTCTTCCATGGTGCCAGTCTTTTCTGAAATGAGATCAATATTTTAGAGATTTTTTTCATCCTGCTTATACCTCCTCATCTTCATTAAGCATTTCTTTAACTTTTTATGTTGGAGTGTAGCCGATTAACAATGTTGTGATAGTTTCACGTGCACAGCAAAGGGACTCAGCCATACTTATACAGGTATACATTCTCCCCCAAACTCCCTTCACTAAGCATCTTGATCATGGCAAACTGATCCTTCAGGAAATGGTACACTGTGTATCTCTTTTATATAAATCTCTATAGTTGAGTGTAAATGGTTTTCTTTAATCATTTCTTTTATAAATAAAGGCATTTAATGGCCCCTTTGAGTCTTCATTTGGTCAATGATGGCTGGCATATACTTTGATTCCCACTTTATTGATTTCATTGCAAATTTCTTTGAAATAATTTTCAAGTAGATTTTGATCTTTCCATTGACTAACTTCTGCAAATATACGCCATCATATTAGGTGATCTTGTTATTTTATTTAGGCCTTATAATACGAAAACTGGTCATTTGCTATTTCTAAATCTAACTTATTTTCATGTAAAAATGGGTGATACTTCCCACAAAAGCAAATGGAGGAGATTGAGTAAATATTATGAACTACAATGAATCTGGCACCTTAGTTACCAAACTAAGTAGGTGTTTCTTGAAAGAAACATCTGAATGCATACTTTCTATTTAGTGCTTCAGATGAAGAACACCACAGAACATTCTTCCCAGAAGATTTCTTTGGCTCTGTCAGTTGCTTTCTCTTCCAGCTTAGAAGCTGCCTCATATTTCATAAATACTGCAAAGCAGCTAAAAACCTCCTGGTTTTTAAAGATCTGGTGAAGTTTGAGACAAAAATCACTACAAATAAGAACTTAATTTTTGAAAATTTTGGTGGTAACTTGAGGCCATAAATTCCTACCACAGAAGTAAAGTAACAAAGTACTCTCTGGGCTTAATCTTTTAGAATCTGTCATTTATAGAGCACATTTTCTTAAGCCCTGCCGTATGTCTTTAGATTTCATGCTCTTCCCCCGTTCCTCTTGGGAAATAGCATTTTTCACAATAGCCAAGATACTGAAACAACCTAAATGGATAAAGAAAATGTGATGCGTTAGTACAATGGAATATTATTCAACCATAAAATTAAGGGAATCCTGCCACTGGTGATAACATGAATGAGCCTGGAAGACATTATGTTAAGTGAAATAAGCCAGAGAAAGACAAATACTGTATGATCTCTTTTATATGTGGCATCTGAAAACATAAAACTTACGGAAGTAGAGAGTAGAATGGTAGTTGCCATGGGCTTAGGTATAGGGGGACACAGGTATATGCCGGTTAAAGGGTACAAGCTTTCAGTTACAAGAGGAATAAATTCTCGAGATGTAATGTAAAGCTTAGTGACTGTAGTTGTTGTTTTTGTTTTTCAGTCACCCAGTTGTCTGACTTTTTGCGACTCTGTGGACTGCAACACGCCAGGCTTCCCTGCCCCTATATGGACACTGCCTTGTCAGGGCAAAGGGGCTTGCAAAAGTCAATGAAGCCATGAGCCATGCTGTGTAGGGCCACCCAAATGGAGGGGTAATAGTGGAGAGTTTTGACAAAACATGATCCCCTGGAGGAGGGAATGGCAGACCACACCAGTGTACTTGCTGTGAGGACCTCATGAACTGTATAAAAAGATGAAAAAGATTATAGTTAACAGTATTGTATTATATATTTGAAATTAGCTAAGAAAGTAGATCTTAAGTGTTTTCACTATATACAAGAAGTCATAATAACTATATTAGGTGACAGGTGTGTTAATAAACTTGACTGTGGCAATTGTGGCATTTCACAATGTCTAGTATATAAAAATATCACTTGTACACTTTAAATAAACGTGAGCAACCCCATGTCCAAGGAGCGGTGGCTGTGTGGGTGCAGGAGGGCCGAGAGGAGCTACTCCACATTTAAGGTCAGGAGGGGCGGCTGTGAGGAGATACCCCTCATCCAAGGTAAGGAGTAGAGGCTGCACTTTGCTGGAGAAGCCATGAAGAGATACCCCACATCCAAGCTAAGAGAAACCAAAGTAAGACAGTAGGTGTTGCGAGAGGCATCAGAGGGCAGACACACTGAAACCATAATCACAGAAAACTAGTCAGTCTAATCACATGGACCACAGCCTTGTCTATCTCAGTGAGACTAAACCATGCCGTGTGGGGCCACCCAAGATGGGCGGGTCATGGTGGAGAGGTCTGACAGAATGTGGTCCACTGGAGAAGGGAATGGCAAACCACTTCAGTATTCTTGCCTTAAGAACCCCATGAACAGTATGAAAAGGCAAAGTGTTAGGATACTGAAAGAGGAGCTCCCCAGGTAGGTAGGAGCCCAATATGCTACTGGAGATCAGAAAGAATGAAGGGACGGAGCCAGAGCAAAAACAATATCCAGCTGTGGATGTGACTGTTGATAGAAGCAAGGTCTGATGCTATAAAGGATATTGCATAGGAACCTGGAACGTTAGGTCCATGAATCAGGGCAAATTGTAAGTAGTCGAACAGGAGATGGCAAGAGTGAAAATCAACATTCTAGGAATCAGCAAACTAAAATGGACTGGAATGGGTGAATTTAACTCAGATGACCATTATATCTACTACTGCAGATAGGAATCCCTTAGAAGAAATGGAGTAGCCATCATGGTCAACAAAAGAGTCCGAAATACAGTACTTGGATGCAATCTCAAAAGTGACAGAATGATTTCTGTTCGTTTCCAAGGCAAACCATTCAGTATCACAGTAATTCAAGTCTATGCCCCAACCAGTAATGCTGAAGAAGCTGAAGTTGAACGGTTCTATGAAGACCTACAAGACCTTTTAGAACTAACACCCAAAAAAGATGTCCTTTTCATTATAGGGGACTGGAATGCAAAAGTAGGAAGTCAAGAAACCCCC
>SJYX01011073.1:45529-61681 GCA_006410675.1 Oreotragus oreotragus | reverse complement strand
AGAAAAGTTATGACCAACCTAGATAGCATATTCAAAAGCAGAGACATTACTTTGCCAACATAGTCCATCTAGTCAAGGCTATGGTTTTTCCAATAGTCATGTATGAATGTGAAAGTTGGACTGTGAAGAAAGCCGAGTGCTGAAGAATTGATGCTTTTGAACTGTGGTGCTGGAGAAGACTCTTGAGAGTCCCTTGGAGTGCAAGGAAATCCAACCCGTCCATTCTAAAGGAGAGCAGTCCTGGGTGTTCTTTGGAAGGAATGATGCTAGAGCTGAAACTCCAATACTTTGGCCACTTGATGTGAAAAGTTGACTCATTCAAAAAGACACTGATGCTGGGAGGGATTAGGGGCAAGAGTAGAAGGGGATGATAGAGGATGAGATGGCTGGATGGCATCACCAACTCGATGGACATGAGTTTGGGTGAACTGTGGGAATTGGTGATGGATAGGGAGGCCTGGCATGCTGCAGTTCATGGGGTTGCAAAGAGTCAGACACAACTGAGTGAGTGAACTGAACTGAACTGAACACTTTAAATATATACTTCAATAAATATATAATATATATTGTACCTCAATAAAGTTGAAAAAATATGACCCAAGATTAGAGGGTTAGAATGAAGTCAGTTTAAGAAAGATTTAGACCCTCAAAATTTCTCCCCTCTTCCACAAGCTTGAGGACTAGTATTCTTCACCCGAGTACAGTGTTGAGTTTTTCTCTAGAGATATGCTAGATATTTCTCATGTGTCCCTCTGGATGCATTTTTCACCCTCTGGTTCTTCGTCTTCTTTAAGAGGCTGACCCGTGTGGATTAAGTAATGAATCTCCTTGTCCTTTTGCTTCCCATTGGTTTTGTCAATGATGAGCCCTAATAGGAGGTCAGAGGTTGCTAGAAAGTAAGGGCATTTACCCTCCAACTTCTCTCCCTGTGAGGTCACCTTGGGATGAATTCCTCTCTCTACTGAAGGCCATCGTTCCTCAGAAGTTAGTCTCTTTACAGGGCTTTCTCCTTCTGTGTTCTAGAACCTTTCCCTTCCTTCGCTATCCCTAGGGTATGGGGGTTAACACATGGTTACTAGTAGTTCAACATTGTCCAGGCAGTTTCTTTACACCTTTCACAGTGCCCGTACCTTTGTAAAGGGTCTCTCTATTAAACTATTTTAAAGTTATCCTAATTATTACCATCAGCTTTATGCTAGAACCCTGGATGGAGCAGATGGTTTGGGGCTGAAAGCCTTTAAGAGGAATTGAGGGTAGAGATACCATTTTATAAGCCAGAGTATTAAGTGAAATTTTAAAAGTAAAAAAAAGTAAAATTAGTCACTCAGTTGTGTCTGACCCCATGGATCTGGAATCTGGGAGACTGGACCCTGACAGTCTCCTCTGTCCATGGGATTCTCTAGGCAAGAGTACTGTAGTAGGTTGTCATTTCCTCCTCCACTGGACTTTCCCAACCCAGGGATTGAACCCTGGTCTCCTGCTTTGCAGGCAGATTCTTTACCATCTGAGCCACCAGGGAAGGGAAAGTTTACATACTGACCTTTGAGACACTTGTACTGTTCCCCACTTGGTTCCCCAAACAGAGGGTCAGGTTTTTAGCCTCAGGGCAGGATACTGGAAGAGTTTTTTCTTGGCAATGTAACTTGGCCAATGGGGGGTGCGGGGGGAAAGTTACTGCTATCAGGCTTTCCAAACCAAACGGTCCAGCAGATCCCAGAGCAATGAATGTCACAGTTCACAGTTCATAAACCTCAGCAGTGTGCATGGATTTTCCAATTAGTTTTGTTTTTAAAATGTAAACCCTTTAGAAGATCACCAGTTATCTGCGAAAAGCTTCTAAAGAGAAAAAAGTGAACAAAACAAACACATGGAGAAAAGCAACTTGAGAGAAACCAAGATTATACACGGAGGGAAAAAAAAAACACTCTTAACTGAAAGATAAGAGCGGATATCATGCAATAAAAACAGATTCTGTATAAACAGAAGAACCAGCCAACAGCAACAAAAGAGAGAGCTCCAGGAAATAAGACTGTGGTTGGAATGAAATATTCAACAGGAGATACAGGAGGAAAGAGAGAGAAAGAGAAAACACAATTAGCTTATAAACTCTAACATCTGAATAACAGAGAGAAAAGAAAAAGAAGAAATTATCAAACCAAAAAACTTGAGAAATTACCCAGGATTATAAAATGTGTTTGCAGATGAAAAGGGTCCATTTCACAATATAATCCATGAAAATAGAAATACAGCAAAAGCTTAATTATGAACTTCAGATATAGGGACAAAGAGAAGTGCCCAAAAGCTTCCAGAAGGAGGTTTTATATAAAGAATCAGAAATCAGAATGGCTTTAGACTTTTCAAAAACAATATCAGAAGGAAGGAGTCAGTGGTAATACCTTAAATACCCTAAGGGAAAATAATTTCAAATGAGAATAAAGATATTTTCAGTCCAAGCCTTCGTAAAATTTGCTTCCCACACACATGCTTTTATAGGATGCTGTTGAGAACATGCTCCACCAAAAAGAAAAAAATAAAAGAACTTAAACTAAGAATGAGGAACACACCAGATCCAGGCACAGGATCCCAACTTTAAGTTAGTGGTTACAAAAGAGCCGGCTGGGGANAAAAAAAAACACTCTTAACTGAAAGATAAGAGCGGATATCATGCAATAAAAACAGATTCTGTATAAACAGAAGAACCAGCCAACAGCAACAAAAGAGAGAGCTCCAGGAAATAAGACTGTGGTTGGAATGAAATATTCAACAGGAGATACAGGAGGAAAGAGAGAGAAAGAGAAAACACAATTAGCTTATAAACTCTAACATCTGAATAACAGAGAGAAAAGAAAAAGAAGAAATTATCAAACCAAAAAACTTGAGAAATTACCCAGGATTATAAAATGTGTTTGCAGATGAAAAGGGTCCATTTCACAATATAATCCATGAAAATAGAAATACAGCAAAAGCTTAATTATGAACTTCAGATATAGGGACAAAGAGAAGTGCCCAAAAGCTTCCAGAAGGAGGTTTTATATAAAGAATCAGAAATCAGAATGGCTTTAGACTTTTCAAAAACAATATCAGAAGGAAGGAGTCAGTGGTAATACCTTAAATACCCTAAGGGAAAATAATTTCAAATGAGAATAAAGATATTTTCAGTCCAAGCCTTCGTAAAATTTGCTTCCCACACACATGCTTTTATAGGATGCTGTTGAGAACATGCTCCACCAAAAAGAAAAAAATAAAAGAACTTAAACTAAGAATGAGGAACACACCAGATCCAGGCACAGGATCCCAACTTTAAGTTAGTGGTTACAAAAGAGCCGGCTGGGGAGAAGGCTTTGTCCAAACCAGAAGACGTCAGAAATGTCTCCCAGGAGATGAACCTGATAAAAATTCCTCAGGTGCTTAAAACTTCTGAAAGGAGGTTTAGACACTGGAGGAAAATTTTGCAGATAAATTAGGTAAAAGTATGTACAAAACTAAGCAAACCAAAATGTGTCAATTAATAACGCCAAGTAAAACAAAAATAGGATGCAATGAATAAGGAAAAGTTCTTCCTGTATGGCCCAGTGTTTATATAACTATAATAAGGCAAGTGCTGCTGCTGCTGCTGCTAAGTCGCTTCAGTCGTGTCTGACTCTGTGCGACCCCATAGACGGGGTCCCCGATCCCTGGCATTCTCCAGGCAAGAACACTGGAGTGGGTTGCCATTTCCTTCTCCAATGAGTGAAAGTGAAAAGTGAAAGTGAAGTCGCTCCATCGTAATAAGGTAAGCATTGAATAGTAATCTAACCAAAGTTAGTATCGATGACACTAGAGGTCAGTTGAGTTGAGGGAAAGTGAAAGAGACCTGTATCTTCATCTTCTATGGAGGGAAAACTATAAATTATTTTAAAAGCAGAAAGACCCAAAAGGAGCATATTTAGAGTGATGGAGGTAACTATAAACAGCAATAACACAAAAGCGGTTAATTGAAAATGGTTGCCGTGAGAGAGTGGGAAACACAGATATGTGTGCAAGAATGGTTTCAGGGTTCTGTTGTTCTTCATAATGTGTTTAAAAGAACTATCTGACTCTTTCAGGTATGTGCATTTATAACTTGATGAAAACAAAAATCTAGCTGAAAGAAAAGGAAACAAAAGAGAATAAAAGAACCAAAAATAAATGAAATAAACTGCACATGCTGTTCAGGCAGAAGTCTGCTCAAGTCATTTTCTTTTTTGAGAAGTCTGACATGAATCTTTTAGCTATTCTGCCAAGATTGTGGATTTATTTTTAATGGATTTCAAAATTATTTTAAAAGCAGAAAGACCCAAAAGGAGCATATTTAGAGTGATGGAGGTAACTATAAACAGCAATAACACAAAAGCGGTTAATTGAAAATGGTTGCCGTGAGAGAGTGGGAAACACAGATATGTGTGCAAGAATGGTTTCAGGGTTCTGTTGTTCTTCATAATGTGTTTAAAAGAACCATCTGACTCTTTCAGGCATGTGCATTTATAACTTGATGAAAACAAAAATCTAGCTGAAAGAAAAGGAAACAAAAGAGAATAAAAGAACCAAAAATAAATAAAATAAACTGCACATGCTGTTCAGGCAGAAGTCTGCTCAAGTCATTTTCTTTTTTGAGAAGTCTGACATGAATCTTTTAGCTATTCTGCCAAGATTGTGGATTTATTTTTAATGGATTTCTGTGGAAAGAAAGAATATTAAAGTGAGCATACTACCTAGAATTCAAGTGAGTAACTTGTTTCACAACAAAAAAAGATTTATAATGAAAGAATGATTTACCAGTCTGTTATATGAAAATGATAATGGTTATTTTTGAAAATTGAAAAGCTTTATGATCCCAGTGCATCTTCAAATGTGAATCCTTCCATGAAACTGAATGTTCAGCATCTACATCTGGTGCTTGGTGCTCTGGAACACTGACACCTGCATAGTTATCAAGGGAAATGACTTTCTGTTCCTAAATATAAATTCATTATCTGATGATTTACAAATAGAAATGTGCTCAGTTAATAGCAATCAAGATAGGCAAAAAAAAAAAAAAAACCCACAACACTTAAAAGTCATTAAACTCAGATGTAACTTTGTACATAAGTTGTTTATACAGCTAAGGAAACTACCTTTAATATATTTACTAGCTTATTTGTATGTGCTTGCATGTTAAGTTGCTTCAACTATGTCTAACTCTTTGTGACCCTATGGACTGTAGCCCACCAGGCTCCTCTGTCCATAGGATTCTCTGGGCAAGAATACTTGAGTGGGTTGCCATGCCCTCCTCCAGGGGATCTTCCTGACCCAGGGACAAACCTGTGTCTAATACTGTCTCCTGCACTGGCAGGTGAGTTCTTTCCCACTAGCATCAACTAAATCATCTCAGCATCACCCCTTCCTGAGTTTTTCACCTTCCTAAACTGAATCTCTGACCCTAATAAACTCTAAGTCCCCATTCCCCTCTCCCTCGCCTTCCAACCTGCAGACCCTTGCATCTGCAAATGTACCTTCTGACTATGAATCTGACTCTTCTAGGTACCTCATATAAGTGGAATCAAACAGTTAATCCAATTTTGATTAGAGATATCATTAAACTTTAGATCTTGGTATAGACTGTCTAATACACTAGCTCTTGTCTTTGAAATTAGGAAGTGATGTTTCTCATATCATTTTGTCAGTCCTGAGCTGTGTGGAGCAAGATACAAAAGAAGGGGGTGGGAGGAGGGGACAAGGGTTGGCATCAGGTGCTGGGGGAGGTCGCAGGCAGTGAGGTAGAGCAGAGGGTAACTGGAGGAGGGGGTGAAAGTAGCGCTACCTGGTGTGTTCACTTCCTTGAATGGGTGAGGCCCCTGCTCTGTCCTTAAGGCATCAAGTATCCTGGAAATCACAGCATCTCACTTCAGTTCAGTTCAGTTCCATTCAGTTCAGTTTATTGTAGTTCATTTCATGCTTCAGTCAGGTGTAGAATGAAACTGAATCTTAAAATAGCAGCACAAATTATCAGAAGGTTCTGATCGTAGGTAATTGTGGCTTGAGAAGAAAGACAAAACTGTTAATCAGCCCAAGTCTTCTCTGTCTGATTATTAAAAAACCTTGCCTGATTATTTTTTAAAAAGGGGAGTTACCAGCTATCTAGAGGAGAAAGAGGCCAAATGTATCTCTGACTCATATAATCATACAAGAGCAAGGAAATTATTTTTATGGAGGTGATCGAGAATTCTCAGAAAAAATAGTCTCCTGAAGTTTTTTTCCAAGAAGGATTCACATACCTACCATATGAATTTTTTATTTCTTCTTTCTATTTATAGTCCTTCTTAAATGTATGCTCTCCTTTCTAACTCATTAAGAGGAGAAAGAGGCCAAATGTATCTCTGACTCATATAATCATACAAGAGCAAGGAAATTATTTTTATGGAGGTGATCGAGAATTCTCAGAAAAAATAGTCTCCTGAAGTTTTTTTCCAAGAAGGATTCACATACCTACCATATGAATTTTTTATTTCTTCTTTCTATTTATAGTCTTTCTTAAATGTATGCTCTCCTTTCTAACTCATTTGTGATTGAGAGTTCACTGTAAAAAATCATATTAATAAATATATCCATATATTTATAGTTAATAAAAACAATTGATTACTTTAAAAGTAGGAAGTTAAGTATCTAAATCTATGATTGAAAAATATGCTTTAATTTCAAAAGATTTTGTCCTTGAAGAAACAATTCTATCATTTATGTATGTATATATGTGTGTATGTATAGGTATGTATGTATGTATCTATCCATCTACCTATATATTTTCCTAGACTACCAGGAACAAACTTGTAGTTTGAGAAGATCAGATTCATAACCCCAAATCTTGGGAGATACATAATAAACCTGACATGAAAAAGCCAAAGGTTATCAGATCTCTGTTTCAGTGCAAAACTCACAACTGGGAATTGAGAGGCCTGGAGGAGGTGAGAGTCAGTGTCTTGAACACGCACATTATTATGGTATTAGGCTCTCTGTCTGTGAGGGCTTCCCAGGTGGCTCAGTGGTAAAGAGCCTGCTTGCCAACACAAGAGACGCAGAAGTCATGAGTTCCATCCCTCGGTAGAGATACCCTAGAGGAGGAAATAGCAACCCACTCCAATACTCTTGGCTGGAAAACTCTATGGACAGAGGAGCCTGGCAGTCTACAGTCCACAGGGTCACAAACAGTTGAACACCACTGAGCAGAGATCAAATTGCCAACATCTGCTGGATCACCGAAAAAGCAGGAGAGTTCCAGAAAAACATCTATTTCTGCTTTATTGACTGTGCCAAAGACTTTGACTGTGTGGATCACAATCAACTGTGGAAAATTCTGAAAAAGATGGGGATACCAGACCACCTGACTTGCCTCTTGAGAAACCTGTATGCAGGCCAGGAAGCAAGAGTTAGAACTGGACATGGAACAACAGACTGGTTGCAAATAGGAAAAGGAGTCAAGGCTGTATATTGTGACCCTGCTTATTGAACTTCTATGCAGAGTACATCATGAGAAACGCTGGGCTGGAAGAAGCACAAGCTGGAATCAAGATTTCCTGGAGAAATATCAATAACTTCAGATATGCAGATGACACCACCCTTATGGCAGAAAGTGAAGAAGAACTAAAGGGCCTCTTGATGAAAGTGAAAGAGGAGAGTGAAAAAGTTGGCTTAAAGCTCAACATTCACCATCACTTCATGGGAAATAGATGGGGAAACAGTGGAAACAGTGTCAGACTATTTTTCTGTGCTCTAAAATCACCACAGATGGTGATTGCAGTGATGAAATTAAAAGACGCTTACTCCTTGGAAGGAAATTTATGACCAACCTAGGCAGCATAATAAAAAGCAGAGACACTTTGTCAACAAAAGTCCATTTAGTCAAGGCTATGGTTTTTTCAGTTGTCATGTATGGATGTGAGAGTTGTACTATAAAGAAAGCTGAGAGCTTTTGAACTGTGGTGTTGGAGAAGACTCTTGAGAGTCCTTGGACTGCAAGGAGATCCAACTAGTCCTAAAGGAGATCAGTCCTGGGTGTTCATTGGAAGGACTGATGTTGAAGCTGAACCTCCAAATACTTTGACCACTTGATGCAAACAGCTGACTCATTTCAGACCCTGGTGCTGGGAAATATTGAGGGCAGTAGGAAAAGGAAATGACAGAGGATGAGATGTTTGGATGGCATCACCAACTCAATGGATGTGAGTTTGGGTGGACTCCAGGAGTTAGTAATGGACAGGGAGGCCTGGCGTGCTGCGGTTCATGGGGTTGCAAAGAGTCGGACATGACTGAGTGACTGAACTGAACTGAGCATGTACACACTTCTCAGTCAAACCTCCCACTTGAAATAAATAGCCTAATGAGTTACAAGTCTCTTGGGACAAACCAGGAACCTGACAAAATCAGATTTATTGACTTGCAGGGAGGGCAGGCCCTTCCGAAGAGTCAGGCATGCTGCTTGACAAGAGGATGTGTCTGTTACCAGGTCTGGGTTCACACTGAAGGGTTGAGTAGAGTCCAGTGGAAGCCAGTGAGGATCAGATCTGGATTTTTTGGTTAAATGAAGATGAATTAGGGATTATGACATGTTGTCATGAGGCAAGCGAGGCTTAGTGGCTGGGTATCCCCAGTAATAGAGGAGTTACAGCCAAGGGGGTCTGAGAGTTACTGGGGACAAGCAGTAGTAACTCAAGAAGAAGTTGTTATGGCATTTCCCAGCTGCGTCATGACCTTGGGAGAAATGTTGCTTGTTGATTACACAGCTGCCTTTATGTGTCTGTCCTCCCTGCTTGATTAACAGCAGGGTCCCTTGTTACTTTTTCATCCTGAATTGATTTTCATGCTTTCAGTTCTGGACAGGGTTTATCTCACATATACATATGTAAATATATATGTATATATGTAAAAAATAAATATGTAAATTTGGGAACAGATTCCCAGCTCATGTATTCAAATATTCAAATTCAATGCTAATAGATGCCTACAGGTTTCAGGTTAGGGAAAATTCTGTTTTTAAGTTGACAGGGCCCAGTGAATGGAAGTGAATCTGAAGCTTCCAATTCATTGTTTTTGTTTTTTAAACTTATTTGGGGCTCTGCTGGGTCTTCACTGCTGTGCTCTTCTCTAGTTGCAGTGAGCTGGGTACTCTCTAAGTTGCTGTGCCCGGGCTTCTCATTGCTGTAGTTTCTCTTGGTACAGATCATAGGCTCTAGGGTGTGAGCTTCAGTAGCTGTGGCTCCCAGGCTCTAGAGCGCAGGCTCAACTGTTGTGGTGCACGGCCTTAGTTGCTCTGCGGCATGCGGGATCTTCCTGGACCAGGGATCAAACCTGTGTCTCCTGCACTGGCAGGCAGATTCTTCACACTGAGCCACCAGAGGAACTCCTTCAATTCAATGTTATTTTAAAATATTAGGAAGCATATTTTTTTGGATGTGTTAGTGGGGAAAGGGCTGTGACAGACTGTAGGAAGGTCCAAGATTAAACATTTCTCTCTCTTCCAGGAAAACCTCTCTGCAGTCTTTCTTGAAGCCATAGAACAAATACAGACAAACATCCCTTGTTCATTCATTAGAGAATTTAGATGCTGTTATTACTGAAAAAAAAAAAGAAAAGAAAAGAAAATCTACCCACCCTCAGGTGTTGTACACACGCCAAGGACTGCATTTCCACATTGTTTCACTTCCTAACACATCAAAAGACTCCATGACATGGTAAAGGTACGGCAATTATTTCCCTGTCATTAGATGGGAATCTTGGTGATGGATGAAAAACTCCTATTGGCAATTTATAAGTTGTGCGACCAATGTTTCTCTGGTAATAGATAAATGTCTTGTTTTGTCAAAATCCTATTATTCTGATTTATTTGGTTGGCTTTTATGTTGTCAAGGAAGTTCTATGATAGATTGGGATGAATTCTATTTTATTTATTATTTATTTATATTCATGTTCAAGAATTAATGCATTGCCTAAAACCCACCTGGAGTGAATACATTAGTATCTCTCATTGTTGTCTGTACTTTACCATGATTTCAGGCTTCTCTGAAAAGTGGATGCAGTTACTATGAGCTAATAGTATACTGTCTCAGCAAAACTTGTGTTTAAGCTTGAGGGATGGATTTTCTTGAGTCTCTTCTGAGAAGCATCAGCAGAGTTCTTATCATTGTCACATCTGTATAATTGCAATCAGGTAACATTATTTCCAGTACTCTTGCCTGGAAAATCTCATGGAGGGAGGAGCCTGGTGGGCTGCAGTCCATGGGGTTGCTAAGAGTCAGACATGACTGAGTGACTTCCCTTTCACTTTTCACTTTCATGCATTGGAGAACGAAATGGCAACCCACTCCAGTGTTCTTGCCTGGAGAATCCCAGGGAAGGGGGAGCCTGGTGGGCTGCCGTCTGTGGGGTCACACAGAGTTGGACATGACTGAAGCAACTTAGCAGTAGCAGCAGCAGCATTATTTCAGGTGCCACAGATCAAATTAAACAGATATAACTCTTGCTCTCTAAGAGTCAAAATGTAAAATGAAGACCTCCCATTATAGAACAGATACTTTAAAACTATTGTTAAATAAATGGAAAAAAGGTAAATTTCCATTCATTAGTGTCAAACTCTAACAAAATTAAACAAGAAAAGTTGAGGCTCACAGATGTTGGTTTCTAAATATCTATTTCAGCTTTCAGTGTTTAAAATAGACTTTGTGTCATCCCTCCCAAGCGTCCTCTTACTGAGCTGGGATTGTTTACATCTCAATGTATAGATTTGATTTCCCCTGAGCATAACCAGGCACAGAAATTATTCTGTCTCTCAGAATAAAGGTAAAATTAGTGGGAATGTATGTTGAGCTTAATCTCTGCTTCAGTTAACAACCATATAACAATATTTATACTTACATATGAATATATCACATTGACACCTGCTACATATTATATTTTATGAATTACCATAAAGTATTCATTAAGGTGAATTGTTATCTGCACATCCATTCCCTGGTTTCTGAGACACGGGAAGAGCAGGCTTCACACCTCGGTTCATTCAAACCAGCTGTCTAACCTGTATATCCTGAGTATAAAAATCATTTCATCCAAGTTCTCATTTTTCTGTAACTTATTGGGGATAGAGAATAATGAGAGCAATAATAAGAGGAATATGCAAATAAAACTATTGTTTTTCAGTAAGATATATTAAAGTTAGAAAAACAGGAATGCCCATTTAAAAATCACAAGTAATTGATTAGCTGTGTCTGTGGATAGACTCTGGTGATGTGCTGATTTGCTGATAGTATTTGTCCGTGTACAGAAAATGTTTGATTTGAGGTTGTGATATAATAAGAAATATACATATTGGTACTCCTGGTTCTGGCACGGAACTCCTGAAACCCTAGTAAGTTCCTGAGTAACCAGAGCACCTGTTGCTCTAATTTTGGTCTTTGACTCAGGTTTCTGACACAGGGTGCCTAAACTTTTTGGAATTTTCTGGGTGGTAAGAGTGTCTTTTGTTAAAATGAGGGGACCCTGGGTGGGGTCCTGGATGAGGGCTGGTTACTGAAAAGACCAAGCCATGATTCGAAGCTTGGAATTTCCCCCTCACCCTCTGTTCCCCAGAGAAGGGAGAGAAGCTAGAAATGGGGTTATTAATAATAATCTATCATGATTGCGCCTCAGCACCCTTAATAAATATGTTCCTCTTAACTGTCTTTGTTTCCTTGTTTTACATAAATCATTCATTCCTACTTGAGGAAAAAGTTTTGTCTTATCTGAAGGGTCTCTTGGTTCTAATCTTTTCCTAAACTTCACTGTAGAGGTGGGAAATTAAAGTTCAGCCACAATTCCCATGAGGACAAAAGAGCTAAAAAACTAATTTTAAAAAATTGGCTTCAAGAAGATGGTGGCCACTCTTATCTGTATCTCAGGGAGATGCCTTGCTATGTGGCATATTTCTCTTCAGGGTGGGCTCAGTGTGAGGTTAGGTTCCGCCTGCTTTCCTAAAGAAAGACAAGCTGGAAAACATGGGGATTTGCCGCTTGCTTTTCCTCTGAAAGGATAATCATCTGTATGCTAAATCCTCCTTCTTGTTGGCTTAGAAAATGTTACTATACTCCTGTGATCATTATCATTTGTTTTAAAGGGCATTCCTGAAAAGAAGTTCAAAAGATAATTTGAGATTGTGATAGGAAACTCATTTCTGCTAATGGGAGACAAATTGTTATTTCTCTGCAGACTATTCTTATTAATAGAATAATTCAATCAAATTAAAAACCTGAAGACATTTTTCATCAAGCCACAAAGAACAATCAGCCAACACAAAGCATAGTGTGTTACGAAACAGGTAATACTCTGATGACATTTTTCTATAGAAATAAAATAGCTTCAATTAAAAATATAAATATAATCTTATTTAATAGCCTACATGCTACAAAAAGAGAGAGTAGTTCAAATTTTTGTCCTAACCCACTGGGACTCCATAATGTTGATCAAACTTAATAAGTTGGCTTAAAGCTCAACATTCAGAAAATGAAGATCATGGCATCTGGTCCCATCACTTCATGGGAAATAGATGGGGAAACAGTGGAAACAGTGTCAGACTTTATTTTTGGGGCTCCAAAATCACTGCAGATGGTGACTGCAGCCATGAAATTAAAAGACNTGTTGATCAAACTTAATAAGTTGGCTTAAAGCTCAACATTCAGAAAATGAAGATCATGGCATCTGGTCCCATCACTTCATGGGAAATAGATGGGGAAACAGTGGAAACAGTGTCAGACTTTATTTTTGGGGCTCCAAAATCACTGCAGATGGTGACTGCAGCCATGAAATTAAAAGACGCTTACTCCTTGGAAGAAAAGTTATGACCAAACTAGATAGTATATTCAAAAGCAGAGACATTACTTTGCCGACTAAGGTCCGCCTAGTCAAGGGTATGTTTTTTCCTGTGGTCGTGTATGGATGTGAGAGCTGGACTGTGAAGAAAGCTGAGCGCCGAAGAATTGATGCTTTTGAACTGTGGTGTTGGAGAAGACTCTTGAGAGTCCCTTGGACTCAAGGAGATCCAACTAGTCCATTCTAAAGGAGATCGGTCCTGGGATTTCTTTGGAAGGAATGATGCTAAAGCTGAAACTCCAGTACGTTGGCCACCTCATGCAAAGAGTTGACTCATTGGAAAAGACTGTGATGCTGGGAGGGACTGGGGGAAGGAGGAGAAGGGGACGACAGAGGGTGAGATGGCTGGATGGCATCACTGATATGATGGACGTGAGTTTGAGTGAACTCTGGGAGTTGGTGATGGACAGGGAGGAGTAGCATGCTGCAATTCATGGGGTCGCAAAGAGTTGGACACGACTGAGTGACTGAACTGAACTGAACTTAATTATCGGAATAATTATTTTCTTCATATTATAGATGCAATTTAAGGGTCATAAGATTTAGGAAGCTAGGCAAGGTCATGCAGCTACACAGTGGCTGGGGTTGGATTTAAATTCAGCTTTGATTCTAAATGGCATATTTTTCTACTTCACTGCCCCATCTCTCCTCCATGGTAATAATTCTGCATCTATCTGAAAAGCTTCAGTTTTATTGATCTTTACTGACCCAAATGTTTCAGCGCACTCTGTCTTCCTAAAATTTCCTATAAGTATAATGCTCAAAAGGAGAGGCACAGAGTACCCCAGAGTTAAATAATTTGGAGAACTCTTCAGGCGCTTTGAATGATCCACTTTGAATGATCCATCAGTGAGTCACATATCTTATAACAAGAAAACTCAAGTCCTGAATACAATGGTAGCAAATGATTGGAACTTAAGATTCCCTACAAAGAAAGGAAATGTGAACTTGCTTCAGAAAGAGATCCCCTCTGCTTCTAGAGAACTTAGTAAAAAGGAATCAGAATTTGATTTGTAAGATAACCTTGCCTTCACAACAGCGTTTTCTCTTTTCTCATCTCTGCTCAGTGTTTCTGTGAATTTAGCATACTGAGAACTCTTTATCGGTATTGTGCTTCATTATTCTTGCCCCTGTTTGAACTTAGGCATGAAGACTGGTTATATATATATATAGTCACCTTCTCATCTGCTAACTGTAATTTTTGAAATTCTATCTTGGTAAGATTGAAGTGGAAACTGTCAATTTTACTGTTCATATAGCCAGCATCTGATTACTGTGGACCAGATAGACAGTTGGCTCACTATAAGGGATGTTAAAAAAACAAAAAATCTCCCAGGTGATGAAACATCATTGAAGATGTGATAAGATGGATGACTTTCATAAAGGATACTTGGATAAATTACTTCTAAAGGAAAAGGCAGGGTCATTCTTTTTTTTTTTTCCTTCTGGTGGCTCAGATGGTAAGGTGTCTTCTTACAATGCTGGAGACCTGGGTTCAATCCCTGGGTTGGGAATATCCTCTGGAGAAAGAAATGGCAATCCACTCTAGTACTCTTGCCTGGAAAATCCCATGGACACAGTCCATAGGGTCGCAAAGAGCCGGACATGCCTGAGCGACTATACTTCATATTTTTAGGATGGTTAAGTCATCCTGTATGACATTGTAATGAGGGATACATGACATTATACTTTTATCAAAATCCATTGAACTGTGCACCACAAAGAGTGAACACCAATTTAACCTAGAGACCTTTAGCTATGTATCAGTCAATAGTGGTTCATCAGTCATAACAAATGTGCCCCATCATTGCAAGATGTTAATAGGAAGGTGGGAGGAAGAGTGGGCATATATGGAAACTCTCTGTATCTTTGCTCAATTTTTTCTTAAACCTAAAAAAAAGTCTACTAACCAAAAAAAAAAAAAAAAAAGGAAAAGGGAGGGGCATGCTTTAGTTATGGAGGCATTCCTAGAGTCCCATCTCAAGGAGGGTGGGGCCATAATTTCAGGGCTTCTCTTTTGTAGGGTGAGGTGTTAAGTCCATGATCAGAGCCAAATTGTTTAGGGAAGTTAAGGAAAGAGGATGTTCTGTGTCTTGTCTAAAGAAAAGATGTACACATACTAAAGAACATATAGAGTCCCATCTCAAGGAGGGTGGGGCCATAATTTCAGGGCTTCTCTTTTGTAGGGTGAGGTGTTAAGTCCATGATCAGAGCCAAATTGTTTAGGGAAGTTAAGGAAAGAGGATGTTCTGTGTCTTGTCTAAAGAAAAGACGTACACATACTAAAGAACATTCAAGGGGCACCAAATACTGTCATCTGGTGACTGGGGCTCTGCAGTTCCCAAACTCTGAGGGTGATAAGAAATGAGTCTGGCTCATCATCCTTCCCCTTGGCTCAGCTTCCCCAGTGGTGCTTCTGTTTGCAGCCTGACGGGATCCCATCATCTGGGGCTCAGTTGGCAGCTGCTCCATCATAAGGAAGGACTAAGAGTGGTCAGGGGGCGGGGGGGCACCTCCTTCCCAACCTCCTGACTCTTTCATATGTGTACACATTGGGAGCCCACCTAAGATTCCATCCTGGAGCTGCATTTGGGGCTGACTTTTAAGAATCTGGAGGTTCTACAAAAGGTTTCTATGGATTTTTTCAGTGGAAGGGGGACACAGAAGATAGCATTCTGACATGTCTTAATCTGAGATTATCACTGTTTAATACTTATTCCTCAGTCACAGTAAGAAGTTTCACTCAATTTTAGAACAAATGAAAGATATAGCTAGTTCTTTGTTAATTTGTGTTTTACCAGATTCCCTGAGGAGCTCAAAGCACTTCATGAATTGAAAATTATTCAGTAACTGACATTCAAGTCATCCTATAAAATAGGCCTGTGTTTGTCTTAAAAAATATTATCTGCCTCCACACCTGCAAAATAAAAAGTAAATCAGTGAGGATAATGATATTAAATAATGCCAGATGCAAAGAGGGCTATTTATTTTTACATTACAGAAAACAGCCTGAATATAAATTATGTTTGTTTCCATTTCAAAAAAATTCTTGATTTTTCATCCATCTTTTGGTTCATAATATTAGCTTATATTTCCTGACAGATGTATTAATACTAATGATAGCTTTTCTCTTACTTGGCTACTGAAAAAGAGAGACCGGGGTGGGGGGGGTGGTGCTGGGGCTGTCTCTTATACACATCTAGATGTGTATAAGAGACAGGTCGCAAAGAGTTGGACACGACTGAGTGACTGCACTTTCAGTTTTCA
>SJYX01011073.1:28764-45443 GCA_006410675.1 Oreotragus oreotragus | reverse complement strand
TGGGGGGGTAGGGGTAGGGGAGAGAGAGAGCAAGAGAACACAACAAGAAAATTTAAATATAAAATAAAGTCAAGTTTGGAAAAGCATGTTTAAATGGAGGGATTACAGAGTAGAAAAATATCCTAATGGAAGGTGAAAGTGAAAGTGAAGTTGCTCAGTCGTGTCCGACTCTTTGCCACCCCGTGGACTGTAGTCTACTAGACTCCTCCATTCCTTCTCCAGGGGATCTTCCCAACCCAGGGATCGAACCCAGGTCTCCCACATTGCAGGCAGACGCTTTACCCTCTGAGCCACAAGGGTAGTTATCATATATTTTCAGTTCAGTTCAATCCCTCAGTCATGTCCGACTCTTTGCGACCCCATTGACTGCAGCATGCCAGGATTCCCTGTCCATCACCAACTCCTGGAGCTTGCTCAAGCTCATGTTCATCGAGTCAATGACGCCATCCAACCATCTCATCCTCTGTCGTCCCCTTCTCCTCCTGCCTTCAATCTTTCCCAGCATCAGGGTCTTTTCAAATGAGTCAGCTCTTCGCATCAGGTGGCCAAAGTACTGGAGTTTCAGCTTCACCATCTCTCCTTCCAATGAATATTCAGGACTGATTTGCTTTAGGATGGACTGGTTGGATCTCCTTGCAGTCCAAGTGACTCTCAAGAGTCTTTTCCAACATCACAGTTCAAAAGCATCAATTCTTCAGTGCTCAGCTTTCTTTATAGTCCAACTCTCACATCCATACATGACTACTGGGAAAACCATAGCTTTGATTAGATAGACCTTTGTTGGCAAAGTAATGTCTCTGCTTTTTAATATGCTGTCTAGGTTGGTCATAGCTTTTATTTCAAGGAGCAAGTGTCTTTTAATTTCATGGCTACAGTCACAATCTGCGTGATTTTGGAGCCTAAGAAAATAAAGTCTGTCACTGTTTCCATTTTTTCCCCATCTATTTGCCATGAAGTGATGGGACCAGTTGATATGATCTTAGCTTTTCAAATGTTGAGTTTTTAGCCAACTTTTTCAGTTTCCTCTTTCACCTTCATTAAGAGGCTCTTTAGTTCTTTGCTTTCTGCTGTAAGTTGTGGTGTCATCTGTGTATCTGAGGTTATTGATATTTCTTCTGGCAATATTGATTTCAGCTTGTGCTTCATCCAGCCCTGCATTTGGCATGATGTCGTCTTCATATAGTTAAATAAGCAGGGTGACAATATACAGCCTTTCCCAATTTGGAACCAGTCTGTTGTTCCATGTCCAGTTCTTAATGTTACTTCTTGACCTGCACATAGATTTCTCAGGAAGCAGGTAAGATGGCTTGGTATTCCCATCTCTTTAAGAATTTTCCAGTTTTTTTGTGATCCACACAAAGGCTTTGGTGTAGTCAATAAAGCAGAATTAGATGTTTTTCTGGAACTCTCTTATTTTTTCTGTGACCTAGCAAATGTTGGTGATTTGATCTCTAGTTTCTCAGTTTTAAATGTTGTGCTCCAAATCTGACCCTGGGAAAGACTGAAGACAGGAGGAGAAGGAGATGACAGAGGATGAGATGGTTGGATGGCATCACTGACCTGATGGACATGAATCTGAGCAAGTTCTGGGAGTTGGTGATGACAGGGAAGCCTGGTGTGCTGCAGTCCATGGAGCTGCAAAGAATTGGACATGACTGAATGACTGAACTGAACTGAACTGAACTGCCCCAAATCACAAAGTTAGAGGCAGTGCAAGATTGAGACACTCCAAAATGGCAACCCACTCCAGTATTCTTGCTTGGAAAATCCCAAGGACAGGGGAGTCTGGCGGGCTACAGTTCATGGGGTTGGGAGAATCAGACACAACTTAGGGACTAAACTACCACCACCATTCTGTTATTATCTGTCCATCCACTCAGAGGTAGTGAGGAGAGGACTCACTTTCCACTTCCAGTCTCCCCAAAAGCCCTTGCTTTCAGGCTTTTGTCCCCACCACTGTTCTGAACTAATGCTTGTTCATGTCCCCAGGGACTCCCATGCTGCTAGAGCCAAACACCATTTTGTGGTTATCTTGCCTGCCACAAAGCTCTGCCTCTATTAGCAGAGCTTGGCAGGATTAACCACTCTCTCCTTTTTATACTCCATTCGCTTGGCTTTCATCTTTCCCTTGCCTATTGCTGACCTCTTCTTCCTAGCTGGTCCATCCTCATTAGCTCCCAAGGCTGGTGCTCAGTCATCTTACATCTTAAGACTCAGTCATCTTACCTCTTCCCACTTGTCTCCTCATCCAGTCATTGTCTGCCCACAGCAATCCTTCTCTTGGAGGAAATACCTATTAGTGTGTTTTGAACTCAACATGTCAGAACAGAACTTTTAATTCCCTCTACTCCTTAAACTTGTCCTCTCTTCAGTAAATGGCAGTTCTTTTTCTAGTTACTTGAACCAAAATCCTTTATACTGAAATATAAAACCTAGCATGCTTGTAGAAAGCAAAACCATTTTGTTGCACAATGCTTTGCTCACAGCTGTTTCTCCAGCTTTGTCACAAAGATTTCAGGTCTTTCCTGTCTATTCCTGGGTTGTATTGTTCTTTCCCATAAGAATCAGAGCACAGGGCAGGAATGTGGATGGAATTCGGATGGTTATTAGGTTATTGTGTACATTCTACCCCTGTTTACTGTTTATGGGGAAGACTCATAGAAGTGGGAGCTTTTCAATAGGAAAATAAACTCTTGAGGCTTACTTATGAAAAATCAAAAAGTGAAGAATACAAATTTAAAAAAAATCTTTGACATTCTTCCTCTTTCCTTCTGGAAAATATTTCTAACTATAGAAAATAAAATTGAAATAGAAAAAATAAATGCTTTCAGAGTCTTATTATTTAAGCATCCAAACTATAGACTGGGCCTGAACAAAAATATCACACTGAACATAGGCCCTGAGGTATGGTAGATTTCATTTAGATAGAGATGTACATAAAAGTAAGGGGCTGCTATTTTAATTTCATGATTTTAGGTACTATCATTTACTGCTCAAATAAATGAAAGAGAATGATTATATTCCATTTAGAGTATTTAGAAAGTTTCTTTTTTACTTCATAAAATAATAAAAGTATTGTCCTTGAATATCAGAGTGCATTATTGTAAGATATTTACCTAGTCAATCAAAACCAGTAGACCCCCTTCATACAATGAATCCTCCCTGAAGTTCAGAGTCATTCTCAGAGGATCCTCATCTGATTCATTGTTTTTGAGGGGTGTTCTGGGCCATGTCCTTATTATTAGAGCTTGGTGACAGCATTGTAGTGAGCCTCTGGTATAATTTTTCTTAAGTTGGTAACTTCTTGGTTGTAAGTCAAATATGTCTTCTCTTGATCATCATCTACTTCATCATGACACAGAGAAATAAAAACAGGAGAAACATAGTTTTGGCAGCAAAGCAGCTGACAAAAAATATATAGTCCATGAAAAATGTAATATATAAAAACAATAATTGCCTTAAATGGTACAAGTAAAAGATACTTTATAAGATCCAGTTACTTGAGATGATTATATCTATTGATAAAGCTAGTAGATTAACCAAAATGATGGGCAAAATAATATATTTTCACATATATAATCACATATATAGAAGAGAAATACCCACTAAACACTCTATCTTAAACATCTAAAAATGAGGCTATGGATCAATAAATTAAGTGCAAACCTAAATTAATTATCTATGCATTTACTCTGTGGAGAAGGCAATGGCGCCCCACTCCAGTACTCTTGCCTGGAAAATTCCATGGATGGAGGAGCCTGGTGGGCTGCTGTCCATGGGATCGCTAAGAGTCGGACACGACTGAGCAACTTCACTTTCACTTTTACTTTCATGCATTGGAGAAGGAAAGGGCAACCCACTCCAGTGTTCTTGCCTGGAAAATCCCAGGGACATGGGAGCCTGGTGGGCCGCCGTCTATGGGGTTGCACAGAGTCGGACTCGACTGAAGCGACTTAGCAGCAGCAGCAGCATTTACTCTGAGTGGCATATTATTTCTAGAGAATCAGCTTTTTGAAATATAATACATTTGTTTTATACATTTTCTACATGGACAAACCCCAAATTGAAAACAATTGAAAGTGAAAAGGTATTTCCTTATTGGGTGTGTGTTTCATCCTCTACTTTGTTTTTCAGTAATATATAATAGCTGTGGAAAATAATATAATTTTGTAAAAATGTTCTCTGTGATTGTGTGTGTGTGTGTGAAGGTGTTATTTTGTGATGGTTAAGAGCAAAGCAATAGAGTTTTCTAAGAAGTAAACCCAATTCCACCACTAGGGTGGTACACTGGTGAAGTGAAAAGAGCTGAGATTTGGAATCCGGTTTGTTTGTATTAATTTTTACTGGAGTACAGTTTCTTTACAATGTTGTATTTTCTTGGAATCCGTTTTGATGGTAGGGCCAACCAGGTTTGCCAATGGTTTGGCTGTAAGGTCTGAGATAAAGGAGTCAAGGATGGTTACAAGGTTTCTGATATGAGGAATGGAATGAACAAAATCTCTAAGTTTTAAAATGAAGAAGACTGGAAGGCAGAGCAAGTTTAGAGGGATGTGGGAAATCAAGAGTTGGCTTTGTGGGCTTTGTAAGTTGGAGATGCCTAGGAGAGGTCCAGGCGGGTAGGGATGAGGAGGCAGCTGGGTTCTGGTCTAGGTAGACATAAACACAAAGAAACAGAAGTGAGATGAGTTTATGGAACAAATGCGGATGGGCATGTCTGTGCTATTTTCCTCTGATCCCTGGAGCGCCTGTAGGTGCTGGTGACACGTTCCGTGAAGGTGGGATCCTGCCAGTGGAGACATAGCCCGGGTTTTGTGGCATTTCTGCCACTTCAGACACAGGTTTTAGTCACCATTTGGAAACATCAGACATGAATTCATCTGGGGAACCTGATGGATTTTGAGTTCTGGTTCTTGCATAAACATAACAACTGCCTGGTGCCTCCAGCTCAACAGTGTTGCACAAAGTCTGTCTTCCTGTGACAGGAATCCCAGAAGTTACAAAAGAAAGAACAGATGCACTAGATTTTTTGTGTATGAAAGATTTTATAGAGCAAAAATAACAAACACAGACAATATATAAATACTCCAAAAATAAAAACTTTAATATTGCATAAGTACAACAAATATTTGCAAAGCAGCTGACAAAGTATTGCATAAATAGTGTTTACAACCTGATAAGGAAAAGACAATAAAAATGGTCAAAGGTCATGAATAAATAATTTACAGAAGAGCAAATCCAAATGGTCAATGAATGCATGGCTACCATGGTATCGATTTATATCAGGGTGACAGAAATTCAGGCAAGTGTTATTTTTTTTCTAAATACTTGTACTTGAGTTTTGAGTTTTGTATAATGAGCATGTAACATTCAAATAGAGAAAAAGACATTTCTTTTTTATTGTGAGCAAGAAAAAACATTTTGAGGAGATACAAATATGAAAAGATTCAGGAGGAGACACAGAAAATCACAACAAAGACCAGGGCAGAATTTACAGCCTTACAGTAAGTCAGGGAAGCTCTCCTGGTAGCTGTGGAGAATTGTCAGCAGCTGGCAAAGCTCCAACTGATTTCTTCTATTGCTTTTTATAATTTTCCATTTTGTGATAATTTCTTCCCTCATCTGTTTACCCACTTCTATTGGATTGGCCAAAGTGTTCATTCAGGTTTCACAATAAGCTGTAATAGAAAAGCCAAATGAACTTTTTGGCCAACGCAATATTATACATTTCCAAATATTTCCCCAACATAGTTGAAAGATGTCTTGGAAACCTTAATTACCTTCTATTGGTCTTCCTTAAAATACACTTCTAAGATTATCCTCGCAGTTCTCAGGATGTGTGCTTCCTCACTGACCATGGGCAATGAGATGAGGGGTGTATGGAGGCACTAGTGTCTCTGCAAGAGATTTCTGAATTTATGCATAGTTTTCCCAATGAATTCTAGAAACAGACTTGTTATCACAGCACTGTGAGTAGGGTGTGGGGAGGGATGGGGAGCAGATAGGAGAAATCAGTGGGATTTTCTTCTAAATTAAAAATTATGTTTTTCCAAATCTACTGTTATTTGTCAAAAGCAGTAAATTGAGTTCAATTCCATTTAATTCAGTAAGTATCAAGTACCTGTCCTGTCATCAGGCTTCCCAGGTGGTGCTGGTGCTGAAGAACCTGCCTGCCGGTGCAGGAGACATAAGAGACATGGGTTCAATCCCTGGGTTGGGAAGATCCCCTGGAGAAGGATAGCAACCCACTCCAGTATTCTTGCCTGGAGAATCCCGTGGGCAGAGGAGCCTGGTGGGCTACAGTCCATGCGGTCGCAAAGAGTTGGACACGCTGAAGTGACTTGGCACACAGCACATCTGTCATTCTGCTAAGTCTGCTAAGTCACTTCAGTCATGTCCGACTCTGTGTGACCGCATAGACGGCAGCCCAGCAGGCTCCCCCGTCCCTGGGATTCTCCAGGCAAGAACACTGGAGTGGGTTGCCATTTCCTTCTCCAACACATGAAAGTGAAAGATGAAAGTGAAGTCACTCAGTCGTGCCCGACTCTTCGCGACTCCATGGACTGCAGCCCACCAGGCTCCTCCGTCCATGGGATTTCCCAGGCAAGAGTACTGGAGTGGGGTGCCATTGCCTTCTCATTAGAAGTGTGTTAAGCAGAAATAGGGCTGTGACAATCAAAGACAGCATGTAATAGTCCATAACAGTATACATACCAAGAAGATTTTTCCTAGTCAGGCCACACTGAGTGATTTCAGAGGATAACTGATCGCTGGGTGAACATGCCCTTGCAACTTATATTGCATGTCTAGTTCAGTGAGTTTCAAAGTCTGTTTTTTAAAATGTGGTAGTATTTAAATATTTTCAGCATTCTTTATAAAAGAATTAGAAAACAGACAGTCATTATAAAATGGTGGATTTTTTAACCCTTTGGAAGACTTTATTTAAATGAACCAACACTACCAGACTCAAACATTAAGAGAGAAAGAAACATTCTAATCAATAGATGGAATTAAATTTCATTGTGAGAGAATGAAGAGCCCAGTTACTGGAATCCTGTACTCCTGGGCACTTGAGAAGTTGAGGAAAAAAGCTAAATAGTGTTTAGAAAGAATCTGACCCTGCTTGGCAACTGGCAAGTTACAGGAAGATAATTTTCTACAAGTATACTGGGTGGTAGACAGTAACTCTTTCATAGGTGAGTAAGCACGACCCTAAAATTAATATGCTCTACATGGCTAAAGGTAACATTGTAAACTAGAACGTCTCTTGTTTCTAAGCCACTGGATGTGTAAGCAGCCGCTGGACCATCGGAAAAGGAAGAGGGTTCCAGAAAAACATCTATTTCTGCTTTATTGACTATGCCAAAGCCTTTGCCTGTGTGGATCGCAATAAACTGTGGAAAATTCTGAAAGAGATGGGAATACCAGACCACCTGACCTGCCTCTTGAGAAATCTGTATGAGGTCAGGAAGCAACAGTTAGAACTCGACATGGAACAACAGACTGGTTTCAAATAGGAAAAGGAGTACGTCAAGGCTGTATATTGTCACCCTGCTTATTTAACTTCTATGCAGAGTACATCATGAGAAATGCTGGACTGGAAGAAACACAAGCTGGAAGCAAGATTTCTGGGAGAAATACCAATAACCTCAGATATGCAGATGACACCACCCTTATGGCAGAAGTGAAGAGAAACTAAAAAGCTTCTTGATGAAAGTGAAAGAGGAGAGTGAAAAAGTTGGCTTAAAACTCAACATTCAGAAAACGAAGATCATGGCATCTTGGTCCCATCACTTCATGGGAAATAGATGAGGAAACTGTCAGATTTTATTTTGGGGGGCTCCAAAATCACTGCAGATGGTGATTGCAGCCATGAAATTAAAGACACTTCCTTTTTGGAAGGAAAGTTATGACCAATCTAGATAGCATATTGAAAAGCAGAGACATTACTTTGCCAACAAAAGTCTGTCTAGTCAAGGCTATGTTTTTTCCAATGGTTACGTATGGATGTGAGAGTTGGACTGTGAAGACAGCTGAGTGCCAAAGAATTGATGCTTTTGAACTGTGGTGTTGGAGATGACTCTTGAGAGTCCCTTCGACTGCAAGGAGATCCAACCAGTCCATTCTAAAGGAGATCAGCCCTACCCAGGGTGTTCATTGGAAGGAATGATGCTAAAGGTGAAACTCCAGTACTTTGGCCACCTCATGCGAAGAGTTGACTCATTGGAAAAGACTCTGATGCTGGGAGGGACTGGGGGCGGGAGGAGAAGGGGACGACAGAGGATGAGATGGCTGGATGGCATCACCGACTTGATGGACGTGAGTTTGAGTGAACTCCGGGAGTTGGAGATAGACAGGGAGGCTTGGCATGCTGTGATTCATGGGGTTGCAAAGAGTCAGACACGACTGAGTGACTGAACTGAACTGAACATCATAAAGTCATCCTATGGCAAGCACATAGTGATTTAATATTTACTGGATTAGTATGTGATATGAAAAACACGTAGTAGTGTGTGTGTAAACTTTAGGTTTCAGATTTAACAAGTGTAGCATCTCTTACTTTCTCCCAGAAAGTCAGCATTATTTAGGTTCATTGCTATTTCTCAAAGGCCAGTGTAGAAAGGCAAACATATATTCATATCCAAGTCATAGTGGGGCAGCAGGTCTCTGGTTACCTGCTGTAAAAACAATAATTTGAACAATAATTTTATTCTTAAACACCGATCTTAACCACTTGTCCAAATTCTTCTCAAATGCCTTATATCAAGATTAACTTCTTTTGTTAAACCTTTCTCTACCTTTCAGTCCACAGAGGGTGGACTCCCCTCCCCTCCCCCATTCTTTATTTTGTGGCACTTTGGGATAAAGTTTTGAAGATATATTTTGGCTGCATGAGAAGATTTAGATTATTGTGAGTCCATTTGTGTTTTCACCTATTAAGGGCATAACACTGGGGAAAAAAAAGAGTGGTAAGGGAAATATTCTTTAATTTTTAAGGAATGGAAGATTTTTTTTTGTTGTTTTTTGGAATGGAAGATCTTAAAGGTGAAAAGAATGATGCAATGGTTGGTGGGTTAGTGAACTTCTATTTACTGAAGGAGTGAAATTTGTTTGTAAGAGGAGCCAGCTGTATGCATCCAAGTTGATGGGGATAGCACAACAATCACAGAATTCTGAGAAAGGCAAAGAATACAGGAACAAAAAAATGACCTTCCAATGTAAACTGCTACTTAAATGCATTTGAAATCTGTTTCCATGGGGATATAGTAGAGCGCAGAGGACCCTTAGTAAAATTGTCTTCAATAAGTTTGAATCTCTCCAACACTCTTCAGATGATTTCTTTTCTGTTCTCAGTGGAAACAAATAAGATTAGCAAATTGTCACTCTTGCCTATCACTTACACCGAGATGCAATGTTCCTAGAATACAGTTACATGTGTATTGCAAATGGTAAAACATATAATAGGTAGAAAAGTCTGGCAGAAAATCCTTCTGCCCAGGATTGTTTGTGTTGCCATTGGTGAATACAGGGGTTCTACCATTGAAATAACATAATTATGACTGAATATAACCCTTACCCAAGAGTTCTGTCCCAGGGAAGTAATAAAAGAGACTTCTATTTTGGTATTCACCTGGTGTTCCCCCACCTTTTGGCTAAGGGGTGCAAACACCCCCAGTGGGTTTGTCCCCCAAGGCAAGTGAGCTATGCCAGCTCAAAAGTTCTATGACAGTGACTTTTAGTGTGAAGACATCTTTGGCTATAGTCTGTGAAGTGGTCTGGGTGGTATTTGTGTGTTGCATAGCATGGATGGGGTGAAGCATAAATTGGAAGTTTTGGATTTTCTGTGTCTTGTAACTGAAATGTTCATCTTCAAATCACACATAATTCAGATAAGGGAGTTACCCCTGATTTGGGCAAGGAACTAAAATAGTGGTCTTTCTAGTAAGTTCCCCCATCCCTTTGTTTATTTCACAAGTTGAAGAGCTATTAATTTGTTGTTGTTCAGCCGCTCAGTCAAGTCCACCTCTGTGATCCCATGGACTGCAGCACGCTAGGCTTCCTTGTCCTTCACTATTTCCTGGAGTTTGCTCAGACTCATGTCCATTGAGTTGATGATGCCATCCAACCATCTCATACTCACTCTCCTCCTGCCGTCAATCTTTCCCAGCATCAGGGTCTTTTCGAATGAGTCAGCTCTTCACATCAGGTGGCCAAAGTATTGGAGCTTTAGCATCAGTCCTTTCAATTAATATTTAGGGTTGATTTCCTCTAGGACTGACTTAATTTGATCTCCTTGCTGTCTAAGGGACTCTCAAGAGTCTTCTCCAGCACCACAGTTTGAAAGCATCAATTGTTGAGTGTTCAGCCTTCTTTATGGCCCAACTCTCACATCCATACATGACTACTGGAAAAACCATAGCTTTAACTACACGGACCTTTGTCAGCAAAGTAATGGCTCTGCTTTTTAATACACTGTCAAGGTTTGTCATAGCTTTTCTTCCAAGAAGCAAGTGTCTTTTAATTTTAACAGCTATTAATACATGCTGATAAAAATATAAGTGAGCACTCTTTGGCATACCTCTCTGTTTAGCTTTAAATCTGAGGAAACTTGTTAGAGAGGCTTTGATCCCCATTCAGACACCTGTAGAAACTCCCAGAAACCCTGAGGGAGGAAATCACAGATCTTTTTAGGATTTGTCTTGAAACTTCAACTGCCATTACTGATCCATTTAATACTTTTATTAAATATTGTTTTACATCACTCTGCTCCTCTGTGTTTCAATTATACTAGGGTGGTTTCCTCAAATTGTTTTCAAGTCTATGTGATTACCAAATATTATAACAATTATTTCAATAGAAACATTTAACAAATGAGCTGCCCATTCAAAATTTACCCTCATTTTGGTTATGGCACATACAAAGGTTAACCACCTAACACCTGGAATGTTAGGTCCATGAGTCAAGGTAAATTGGCTGTGGTCAAGCAGGAGATGGTAAGAATAAACATCGACATATTAGGAATCAGTGAACAAAAGTTTAAGACAGTGGAAAAGCTATAATAGAAGCAGGCTGGACTTTACGGCAGTTGCCATAGTAAAAGGGTTTGCTACTTAGAAATCTGATTTTGTTTTTTAGTGAAAATATGTCTATTTCTGGTCCTTGTTTGGTTATAAAAGTGGAAGATGGTCGGGACAGTTTGGGAAATTTGAAGATTTCAAAGTGTGGAGGCACTGTAGAGAAAGAATCACTCTGGCTCGTCCTGATTCCAGTGCAACTTCATGGACTAGGCTTTGAGCCATCCACACCACCCCACCCCCCTGGCCAGAGTCAGCAACCCATTTCCAGCTTTGCTTCTACCATTTCTGTGCTAACTGCAGTCACATGTGTGGTCAAGGTGTGGGAGGATAAAATACTTGTGTCCTATTTAATAGAACAATCAGAAGTGACACGTTCACATTGATGGAGTGCTTCCTGCTTCCTAGGCATAGTGCCACAGTGCTAGGCATGAGGTGCAGTGGGGAATAGGACCATCCTTTATCTTGCTATGTTAAGTCTTATGGGGGGCTCAACACCTATTCCTATAAACCAGTTATAATGAGGTAGAGCTGATTCAGTAAGAGAATATGCAAAGTGCTACCAGAGTCAAAAGACAGAGCATTTCACAGATGGAGTGACATTTGGGCTGGATCTTGAGAGATCAAAGAAATAAAATTTCCCCTGGTCTATGAGAAGTTCAAATCTCAGCTTTAACATGGGACTAAAGATAATGAGTTCCTCCCCCAACGTTAGAGCCAGAATCATTCACAGATCTATAAAGGGCCAAACACAACCTCATAACGATATCAATAAAAATTTATAGTTGTATAATTTTTAAAAATTAAGTAATAAAGCAAAGCTCTGGGTCTTATCAAAGACTTCAGTGTGGTGACATTTCATCGGTGGCAAAATAGTCTCAGATTTCTATAACAGATTCTGCCAAACAGTTCCTTGAATCAATTTGCCTAGCACACAAATGAAAATGAATTTATAAGAATTGTGAACACCTCCAACAGAGTCACAGGTTTGGAGATAAAACCGTAAGACTTCTGAATTCTGTAATGAGTTCTGTGGCCGGCCAGCTGTCAGGAACAAAATATACTGCTCCTGTCACTTGCCACCTAGACCTGAATGAAATGGATGTTTCCATCACACATCTGACACTCTGGTGGGTATAGACCTGGACTCAATTATGGAGCTGACATATCCAATTTGTCTGAAATTGTTTGAGAACATTAAGAAGAATAAAGGCTGGGCTTCATCTCACCTTTGCCCATTGGAATTCTCTCACATTCTTGATATTCTTCTAGAAGCTAGCTATGAGACTTGGCAAGATGTTGGAAGGTTACCTAGTGATACTGACCACCTGTAGGTTGAAAGAATTACCCTTTCCTCTAAATTAAAACAAAAAATTTTTTAAATTGGAGAATGGTTGCTTTACAATGTTATATTGGTTTCTGCTTTACAACAGTGTGAGTCAGTCATAATTTCTTATAACTGTTACTCTCTGAGTGATTCATTTAGTTTTTCAGTTGTGTCCAACTCTTTGCGACCCCATGGACAGTAACCTGCCAGGCTTCTCTGTCCATGGCATTCTCCAGGCAAGAATACTTGAGTGGATTGCCATTCCCTTCCCCAGGGGATCTTTCCCAAGCCAGGGGTCGAACCCTTGTCTCTGGCATATCCAGCCCTGGCAGGCGGGTCTTTTACCACTAATGCCACCTGGGAAACCCCGTGGTTACCATGAGGCTCACAAAAAAACATCTCATGGATAAAATGATCCATTGTAAGCTGACGGCAACTTAACTTCTACCCCATACAAAAAAAAATCCATGTTTCTTCTCTCTCCTTTTTATATTTATGATGTCACAGTTTACTCCTTTTTATATTGTGTGTTCATTAGCAAATTACAGTAGCTATAGTTATTTATAGTACTTTAATCTTTATACTGTAGTTGAGCCATTAATACACCATTCCATTATAGGGTTAAAGTTTTCTAGACCTGTCGATATTTGCCTGAACTGGTACGTTATACGTACCAGGGATGATGAACTTGTATACATACTAGGGATGATGAACTCCTATTTTTTTATTTTTTTGGTCTAGGAAAGTCTTTGTTTCCAATACTTTGCCAGGTAGAGCATTATTGGTTGCCAATTTCTTTTCCTTCAAGACTTTGAATATATCATTTCGCTCTATCCCAGCCTGTAGGGTTTCTGCTGAGAAATCCACTGATAGTTGAACAGGGATTCTTTGTAAATTATTCCCCTTGGCTGCTTTAGGGTTCTCTCTTTATCTTCGATTTTTGACAGTTTCATTAGGATGTGTCTTGAGAAGGTCTTTTCACACTGAGATAAGAAGGTGATGTGATAACTTTTTGAACTTGAACGTCCAAGTCTCTCCCTGGTTTAGGAAGTTCTTAGTTATTATTTCTTCTGTCTTCATCCTCTCCCTCCCATTTTTCATTTTTCTCCTGGAAACTATTATTTTAATATTTGTAAGTCTGGTGGAATCCCAGAGGTCACATAGATTTTCTTGGCTCTTCTGCATTCTTTTTTTTTTTTTTTTTTAATTTCCCCCTGTTTGGCTTCTTCAAATCCTGTCCTCTGGCTTACTTATTCTGTCTTCCATTTGATTTACTCTGCTGTAGATGCTCTCTTTTACATTTGTGTTTATTCACTGAAAGTTTCAGCTCCAGCATTATTGTTTGGTTCTTTTTAAGGACTTCTCTATTAAATTGCTCATTTTCTTCATGAATTTTCCCCGACTTTATTAAATTATCTTTCTGAGTTTTCTTATAGCTCATTGAATTTCCTCAAAAGGAAATTTTGAATTTTTTAATCAGCTGTATCACAAAATTCTGTCTTTGAGCTCCTTTACTGAAGGATTATTTTTTTTAATCGTTTGGTGTCAACCTGTTTCCTTGTCTTCCTGCTCCTCGTAGTTTTTCAATGCTGCATTCACACTGGAAGAAGCAGACACCTCCTCAGATCTTCACTAGTTACCTTTGTTTGTTGGTTCTGTTACATCTTGGGTTTTCTCCAACCCTGTCTGTATACACCTTCTCTACATTTCTTGGAAGAATTCTTAAGCTTTTCATGTCTTCTCTGGTTCTTACAGCTCAGCCAGCTGGCTGCAGGACGCCTCTCTTTTGTTTTCCAGAAGGTGGCGCTGTAGCTCAAGTTTGTAGCTTTTCCCTGTCCACAAATATTTCTGAGAGCACTCTATTTACCTGACTGACATTCACTTCTGTGCACAAGGGGCTGGCTACATAGCTGGGGGAGGCGGGGTGTGCATTTAGCTCTTGGGGCTTTATAGGTAGCTGAGGACCTTGGATGAAGTCCCATCAGAGGCTCATGAACTACACTCCTTTAATGCCTTTTATGTTCCTATCCGGCCCTTTCCTGATCTCCTCCCTCCCCTTAAGGATACAGGCCTTACCCCCAGTGCTCTGGGTGCTGTTGGAGAGAAATGGGGTAGCTGCTCACACATCACTCTCCTTTTTCCCTAGCGGAGAGGTCACCTCGAGAGAGTTCAGCCCTGCTCTGAGTAATCTTGGGGGAGGGGTGGCCCTGACCAAGTTCCTCTTGCCCTTGATACCTCTACGGGAAGCTGCGCGTCTGTAGATTCTCTCTCATCCATAGTTCAGTTCAGTGCAGTTCAGTTCAGTCGCTCAGTCGTGTCCGACTCTTTGCGACCCCATGAATCGCAGCACGCCAGGCCTCCCTGTCCATCACCATCTCCCGGAGTTCACTCAGACTCACGTCCATCGAGTCGGTGATGCCACCCAGCCATCTCATCCTCTGTCATCTCCTTCTCCTCCTGCCCCCAACCCCTCCCAGCATCAGAGTCTTTTCCAGTGAGTCAGCTCTTCGCAGGAGGTGCTGGAGTTTCAGCTTTAGCATCGTTCCTTCCAGGGACCTGCTCAAATCAGCACGCTTCAGGCTTTCCCTGACCGTGGCTGAGAGGGCTTGGGGCTGGCTCTCTGGCTCCACTGGTTCCGCATCCTACGCCAAGTTCTGTGTCTGCCTCCCACAGGTGGTAGGCACAGGTGGCTGAGACTCATCCTGGGTTTTTCAGCACATGGTGCTGGACCCCACAACTCCCACAGAGGCATGTTTGTTTGTGGATGTCTAATTAGTTGCTACAAAAGGGAGACCAAAAAAAAACAAAAGAGGACATCTTGGGACCTCCCTGGCCTGGTAGTCCAGCGGTTAGTACTCTGTGCCTCCACTGCAGGCAGCATGAATTCTATCCTTGGTTGGGGAACCATGGTTCCACGTGCTGAGCACTGCGGCCAAAAAAAAAAAAAGAGAATGTCTCACTCCACCATGATGCTGACATCACTTCTCGGGAATGACTGAGTTCTTTATAAACAATTCTGTAACTAAATTGTGTTCATTGAAAGGTTGTATTTATATGTGTGCCTTAAGATAGACTTTTGGAACTTTGAAAAGTTTCCCTCATCTCATTAACTCTGGGGAGGTCATTGGCTCTTTGGAAATTGTATTAAAGCCCAATAAAATTAATAAAAGTGGAGCCTATAAAATGTTTTATGTGATTTCCTGGGACTCATAGATTTTCCGAATTCCATCCGTGGATCCTCCAAGGATCCATGAACTCCACTTTAGGAAAGCTTGCACTATATTTTGTGCTTTTTAAGTAAAAAAGGTACATATGTATTCTGTCGTTGGCCCTGAAGTAGGGAAGAACATATAGATGATCTGTACTCTCAAAAAGTTTCATCAATAAAACATTTTTGTGCAAGTATCCCCAGTAAATACACATTTATCTAAAATTCACATTTCCTACCCCTGTCAGTTAGTACAATAAATGTTAGAAAAGCGTGATTTCTTTCTTATTTTAAGATAGAACAAATATCAAGAAAAGTTCTAATATTTTCTTCACCGACATGAGTAGATTGTCTTCTCCACCCTAAACTGCATGGATGCCATTTGGGGACCACAATGTTAGGTCAGAATGGGAGCTCATGGACTCCCCTGATGCGTCAGTCTGTGGGAAAGAGCCTGCCAATGCAGGAGACATGGGTTCAATCCCTGGGTCAGGAAGACCCCCTGGAGAAGGCAATGGCACCCCACTCCAGTGTTCTTGCCTGGGAAATCCCATGGATGGAGGAGCCTGGTGGGCTGCAGTCCATGGGGCCGCTAAGAGCCAGACACGACTGAGCGACTTCACTTTCACTTTTCACTTCCATGCATTGGAGAAGGAAATGGCAACCCACTCCAGTGTTCTTGCCTGGAGAATCCCAGGGACAGAGGAGCCTGGTGGGCTATGGTGTGCGAGGTTGGGAAAGAGTTGGACATGACTTAGCAAGTAAACAAAATGTAGGTACATAAATGAAACAGAGCTATACTGATGTGAGGGCATGTAGTATTGACTGGGAGAAATGGAGTGAAAGTATCATAGGGAATGTTTCCTTAATTTCCAAAGAAAGCAGACTGTTACTGAAACCGGAGAAGGCAATGGCAACCCACTCCAGTACTCTTGCCTGGAAAATCCCATGGACAGAGGAGCCTGGTGGGCTGCAGTCCATGGGGTTGCTAAGAGCCAGACACGACTGAACGGCTTCACTTTCACTTTTCACTTTCCTGCATTGGAGAAGGAAATGGCAACCCACTCCAGTG
>SJYX01011073.1:0-22435 GCA_006410675.1 Oreotragus oreotragus | reverse complement strand
TTGTGATCCACACAGTCAAAGGCTTTGGCATAGTCAATAAAGCAGAAATAGATGTTTTCTGGAAATCTCTTGCCTTTTCCATGATCCAGCAGATGTTGGCAATTTGATCTCTGGTTCCTCTGCCTTTCCTAAAACCAGCTTGAACTTCTTGAAGTTCACGGTTAACATATTGCTGAAGCCTGGCTTGGAGAATTTTGAGCATTACTTTACTAGCGTGTGAGATGAGTGCAGTTGTGCAGTAGTTTGAACATTCTTTGGCATTGCCTTTCTTTGGGATTGGAATGAAAACTGACCTTTTCCAGTCCTGTGGCCACTGCTGAGTTTTCCAAATGTGCTGGCATATTGAGTGCAGCACTTTCACAGCATCATCTTTCAGGATTTGAAATAGCTCAACTGGAATTCCATCCCCACCACTAGCTTTGTTCATAGTGATGCTTTCTAAGGCCCACTTGACTTCACATTCCAAGGTGTCTGGCTCTAGGTGAGTGATCACACCATTGTGATTATCTTGGTCATGAAGATCTTTTTGGTACAGTTCTTCTGTGTATTCTTGCCACCTCTTCTTAATATCTTCTGCTTCTGTTGGATCCATACCATTTCTGTCCTTTATCGAGCCCATCGTGGCATGAAATGTTTCCTTGGTATCTCTGATTTTCTTGAAGAGATCTCTAGTCTTTCCCATTCTGTTCTTTTCCTCTATTTCTTTGCATTGATCGCTGAGGAAGGCTTTCTTATCTCTCCTTGCTATTCTTTGGAACTCTGCATTCAGATGCTTATATCTTTTCTTTTCTCCTTTGATTTTCACTTCTCTTCTTTTCAGAGCAATTTGTAAGGCCTCCTTAGACAGACATTTTGCTTTTTTTACATTTCTTTTCCAGGGGGATGGTCTTGATCCCTGTCTCTTATACAATGTCAGGAACCTCCTTCCATGGTTCATCAGGCACTGTATCAGATCTAGTCCCTTAAATCTATTTCTCACTTCCACTGTATAATCATAGGGGATTAGATTTAGGTCATATCTGAATGGTTTAATGGTTTTTCCCTACTTTCTTCAATTTAAGTCTGAATTTGGCAATAAGGAGTTCATTTTCTGAGCCACAGTCAGCTTCTGGTCTTGTTTTGGCTGACTTTATAGAGCTTCTCCATCTTTGGCTGCAAAGAATATAATCAATCTGATTTCGGTGTTGACCATCTGGTGATGTCCATATGTAGAGTCTTCTCTTGTGTTGTTGGAAGAGGGTGTTTGCTATGACCAGTGCATTCTCTTGGCAAAACTCTGTTACCTTTTACCGGCTTCATTTTGTACTCCACAACCAAATTTGCCCATTACTCCAGGTGTTTCTCGACTTTCTACTTTCGCATTCCAGTCCCCTATAATGAAAAGGACATCTTTTTTGGGTGTTAGTTCTAAAGGTCTTGTAGATCTTCATAGAACTATTCAACTTCAGCTTCTTCAGCATTACTGGTTGGGGCATAGACTTGGATTACTGTGATACTGAATGGTTTGCCTTGGAAACGAACAGAGATTATTCTGTCGTTTTTGAGATTGCATCCAAGTACTGCATTTCAGACTCTTTTGTTGACCATAGTGGCTACTTCATTTCTTCTGAGGGATTCCTGCCCGCAGTAGTAGATATAATGGTCATCTGAGTTAAATTCACCCATTCCAGTCCATTTTAGTTCACTGATTCCTAGAATGTTGATAGTCACTCTTGCCATCTCCTGTTTGACCACTTCCAATTTGCCTTGATTCATGGATCTGACATTCCAGGTTCCTATGCAATATTGCTTTTTACAGCATTGGACCTTGCTTCCATCACCAGTCACATCCACAACTGGGTATTGTTTTTGCCTTGGCTCCATCCCTTCATTCTTTCTGGAGTTATTTCTCCACTGATCTCCAGTAGCATGTTGGGCACCTACTGACCTGGAGAGTTTCTTTTTCAGTATCATTCATTATCATTTTGCCTTCATATACCTGTTGTTTTTAAGTTTTCTGTATTCAGATTATAGGATCCTGAACAATGCAGCTATTTTTTCAAAAATTAGAAACTTTAATGTTTAAAAGAGGACTGCAAAGTTATAAAATATATCTAAATATTAATGGATTTACCTCCATTTTCATCAAAGCCTATGATTAGGAGGATTTCCATATTCTAGAAGCCAATGTGACTGGATTTCAGATCTAATAATGATAGTTGCACAAATAATTTATCTCCTAAGATTTTACAAAATCATATAATCTGTTGTTACCTGAGTCAGAATAGCCATGACATGAAATTACTGAAACGTTTTCTCCCAAAGATAATGGCAGCAATGATAGAATCAAATTAAATCAGTCCATTTAGCCTGGTGGTGAAAGACAGAGGGTTTAGTGTCTAGGAGTCACATATTAAGTATTACTGCAAAACAGCCAAGACTCAATGACTTAAATAACCATTTTTTTAGTAGAACTTACTCATTTATTCATTGACCAGGGAATCACTTGATCTAGTGAGGCTTGACTCATTGTGGCTGGGCTTTTTCTGGTCTGTGGATTGACTGACAGTTTCGCTCTGGAACAGGTTGGCAAGCTGCTCATTGAAGACAGCTCTGCCCTACCTGTCTCTCATCCTCCTCCTGGGGCTGGCCGGCTAGCTCAGGTTCATCTTCCTCATGATGCCATAAAGCAGAACCATGCAAGGACTGGCAGGATCTGGTCTGGGAACTGGCACACTGTTCCTTCTGCCTCATCCTACTAACCAAAGCAACTCACAAGTCCAACCAATGGAGGAGTAAGGAAAGTCTATTATTCTCCTTCTCTTTCAGCTGAAATTGTAGAATGTATGGATGCAGGGAGATGCGAGGAACTGGAGATTGGAGGCATTAATGCAGTTTACTATAGGTGAAAAGAGAAGATGCCTATTAATTGTAGGGGAAAAAAATTGGAAAATAACTTTTGAAAAGGAAGAGCCGTCTTGGCATGAAACATGACTCATCATCTGAAATCACGGGGTTATCTCAAGGCTTTTACATAGGTAGTTGGTAAAGGTACCTGTATAAAAAGTATCTATAGATGCCAGGAACCACATTGATTCTTTGGATCAGTGCTTCTCAAAATGTGGTCACCATATAGAAATGCAAAACCTCAGGTCCTGCTCCGGACCATAACTCTAGGGCAGGGCCCAGCAATCTAGATTTTAACAAGTCCTCCAGGCAATTTGCTGCCTCCTGACATTGGGAAATTTTAGGTCACTAATTCACCCCTTAATCTTCTCAGTAACAATGATTTGAGACTTCCAGGTGGTTAAGTGGTAAATAATCTGCCTGCCAACGCAGGAGACACAGGAGACTTGGGTTCAGTCCCTGAGCCAAGAAGATTACCTGGAGGAGGAAATAGCAACCCACTCCTGTATTCTTGCCTAGAAACGTCCATGAGCAGAGGAGTCTGCTGGGCTACAATCCATGAGGGTCACAAAGACTGAGCACAATAGTGATTTGACCACCTCTTTGGATTTTGTTGTTAACAGTGTCAAATGGGGAAGATCTCAAAGTGCTCACAATTTTAGCAGCTGATACATCAATTTTTTCCACATGGGCTATCATTGTATAACAGAGAGGAAAACTGGATTGTTATAAACCCCTCCAGAAAGAGCCTTGCTTTTCATTGTTCTTTGCTTTCCTAGATATTTGCCTAGGTGTTGAAATGAAGGTGCATAATTTACACCGATCATCTTATATTTTCCCCCTTTTTGAAAGACTTTTTTCACTTGACTCTTTTACCACAAATAAGATTTGTGATAGTTTTGGCAAAAAATGCTGAACAAAATACATTTAGAGAAGGTCAGTTCCTTTCCACTCATATTCCTGATGTGTCTAACCAATATTTTTCTGCCTCAAACTAAGTTCTTCTCTCCCAGTGTACAAAGATCTATGCTTATTTTTTCCTTTGAGTGGCTTGTCCCTTGACAAGATTTTAGTATTGATGGCTGCTATTTAAGACTTCTAAAGGCTAAGTTAGAACAACTGAAAAGTAATATGAGCTCTGTTTCATTTAATTCTTTTCTCTCCAAGGAAGAAAGTCCAATCATTGGTTATATTCCTTCATGTTTTCATTGGGCTTTTAAGATTAAAAGGTCTTGATGCTGGTCACTATAATCTGAAGCCAAAGCTTTCTATTTGAAATCATTAGCTTTCTCTTGATATTATATCATGATAAATTATTTTTTCCATTAATTTTACTGAAAAAAATTCTATCAACAAAAGCAAGACTATCCAGGAGTCAACATCTCCATCAAAGAATTAGTATTAGAATAAAGCATGAAATTAACAAACATTAAGTACATTATTTAGTAAGTTACTTATTTAGTTTTATGGAAGCCAAACAATTTGTTTTTCATATAGAAACTTATTTCTAGATCACTGCACAACTGAGAAGAGAGGAGCACTTAAAAATTTCGGTGCCTTATCATGAGATCACATTTTTAAGTATATAATGGTAGTTGAGAGTGACGTGATGAACACAATTTCTGAAACAATAGCAAAAACAAAACAGGAAATTGTATTAACTGATGTTGAAGACAGTTCTAAACTCAGCCCCCAAGGATTGGATGTTCTTTTGAGAAGAGTGTCTGTTGCTTTAAATTTTTATATCATCACCTAGTTAATTCTCCTAAGACACGTTATTAATCATTATTGTCCAGTTGGACAACACTGTCAATTCCTTTTTCCCTCCAGTTGTATATTTTGAGTTTTTATGATTATTAGCTTATAAATTTTCACTTTTCAATATGCATCTTTAGTTTTATTGAACCGTAACTTTGAATTGCTTTTGTTCTCTGACAGAATCTTTTTTATAGATACAGCTGGAATGTCTGGTATCAGAAATGCCTGATAAAGTTGTCCATGTGGTTTGATAAAATCACATGAACTTTGTCTCTAGAACTTCCCTTTTCCCTGGATCACAATATTTTTATATTATACCTGAAGCAATCAATTAATTCTTTTGGCATGAAATCTATTTTGGTCACTTTTATCATGTTTTGAAGACGTAACATACCAAGTCAGAACCATTGCATGTTAGCTTATTTTACAGTTTCACCTACAGTTAAAAACCAGCTAGAAACTGTGCCAAGAAGCACCAACACAGAGCCTTGGTGTCGCTTGCCGGGTCATAGATCGCCGATGGTGAAGCCTCTGTGCCAGCCTTTGGTCAGTAAAACTGGTCTGATCTGGAGATGCAATTGGCACAAACTGAGTAAATCAGTCTAGAGCATCATCTTTATTCCTGAAGCTGTATTTGGTGAAACATACTGTTCTCATTATTCAGATGAATTGTGGACCAAGAGACTAAATGATTTGTTTAAATTTAGGAAGCCCAGGTTGTTACATAGGCACTTGCTCTTTAAAAGCACGTGAATGTGATTTATAAATTTTTATTTCACTTACTGTCTCTATGCCTTTTTGAATCTGTTTCCCACACTGGGCTGTAAGCTTCTGAGAGGACAGGAGCAATGTTCCTGGTTCTCTCTCTCTCTTTTTAAAAATATTAATCATTTATTTGGCTGCACCAGGCCTTAGTTGAGGCATGAGGTAGCTTTGATCTTCATTGCAGCATGTGAGCTCTTGGTTGCTGTATGTGGGATCCAGTTCCTTGACCAAGGGTTGAACCCAGGCCCTTGGAAGCATGGAATCACAGCCACTGGACCACCAGGGAAGTCCCCTTCCTGGTTCTCTTGATACCTCCTTCCTGGCCCAAGGCGCGTACCCAAAATGATTACTGAACAGAGGATAAAGATTTGAATTAATGCTGGTAGCAGGCTGCGGAGGGTACCTCAAGAGGCCACTACATATTGCTGTATCTGTTTCCTACTACTGATGTTATCACAGTACTTAGTGGTTTCAAACAACTCAAATTTAGTATCATACAGTTCTGGAGGTCAGAAGACTGACTTGAGTCTCAATGGGCTAAAATCAGGGCTTCCCAGGTGGCGCTAGTGGTAAAGAAGCTGCCTGACAATGCAGGAGATATAAGAGATGCGGTTTTGATCCCTGGGTCTGGAAGATCCCCTGGAGGAGAGCATGGCAACCCACTCCAGTATTCTTGCCTGGAGAATCCATGGAAAGAGGAGCCTGGCAGGCTACAGCCCATAGGGTCGCACAGAGCTGGACACGACTGAAGTGACTTAGCATGCATGCACACATGGGCTAAAATCAAGATGTTGGCAGGAGCATGTTCCTTCTGGAGGCTCTAGACAGGAATCTGTTTCCCTTGTCTTTTCCGGTTTCTAGAAGCCTCCTTCATTCATGCCTTATGGTCCCTTCTCCCAACTTAGAATTAGAGGTGTAGCATCTTCAAATTTCTTTCTGACGCTCCTGCCTCATGCTTCCGTTTGTAAAGTTAGTGGACCCATTTAGATAATTTTTCCATCTCAAGTTCAGCTGATTGGCAACCTTAAATCCCCATTCTATGTAGACTAACATGCTTACAGGTTCCAGGGATTAGGACACAGCCTTTTTTTTTTTTGAAGGAGGGCAGAGAGTGGGCCGGGGTGGGGGGTGCTTCCCTGGTGGCTCGAGTAGTAAAGAACCCTCCTGCCAATGCAGATGAAGGTTAGCTCTCTGGGTCGGAAAGACCCTCTGGAAGAAGAAATGGCAGCCCACTCCAGTATTCTTTCCTGGGAAATCCCATGGACAGAGGAGCCTGGTGGGTTACAGCCCATGAGGTTGCAAAAGAGTTAGACATAACTTAGGGCCTAAACAACAACAATTTTTGGGGGGTGGGCATTATTATGCCAACCACATTGTCCAAACGGCATTTTAAAAATATTTATTTTTATGTATATATTTGGCAGCACTGGATCTTAGTTGCAGCATGTGGCATCTAATTCCCTGACCAGAGCTCAAACCTGCAACCCCAGCATTGCAAAGTGGACTCTTACCTAGCCACTAAAATCTCAAAAACAGTTTTAAAAAAAGAGATTTCAACCTGGAATGGATAGTTGATTTTTTTTTTTTGATATGACTATGAGCTATATGGAAGTACCCAAATGGTATATAATTATTTTAGAATAAGAACCTAAATGTACAAATGAGTCCCAGCCAGCTTTTTTTTTCTCAGGCAAATCGTTTCCATCTGCTTTATATCTGTATAAATCATACTGATGGTTGAAAGGACTCAGGAATCTGATACAAATGAGAAAACCCCAGTTGAAGCAAGTGTGATCTTTGAAAATAAACCACCATTGTGTCTGGATAATAGTCCATTAACAAAGGTTAATTTTACTTAAATCTCAGCACATTTTTATTTCCTAGAATGAACTTTGAACAGAGTCTGTTGGGTAGACTTTTAAAACAAAATCTGAATATATTGTCCTGAGTAATAATGTAAAAATAAAATTAAGAAAACTAACACCCATTTTTAAAATTAAAAAATCCATTAGAAACACACTGAAGCAAATAAGAAACAAATTGATGAACATAAGTATTTGCCAACACAACTCAGAACACTCAGTTTTAGCTTATAAACTAATGAATACTAAATTGAGACCATTTATGAGCAGAAAGAACTTTGTTTTTCTTCTGTGGGAAATGAAAAGTGTGCTAATTAGGAATATGAAACATCATGGCATAATGAAGCTATTGAATTGTGTCAGATTTGTCCTGAATTTCATTAGCTCCAGGGCTGAGGTGGTAATTTTATTGTCTATCTTGTGTCCAAGGATCAGCTACCATCTGCCTCAGAATAGGTTTACCTATAGTGGCACTTTTATTGCCATACTATTTTTTACTTATTTAACAAATGGATTCTGCCTTCACTAAAAGTTGTTGTTATATTAAAATTGTATTTTGCATCCAGAAAGGAATATACTACATATAAAAAAATTAAGACCATTTGTTGCAACTTTTCAGACTATTGTCTTTCTACAATCATATATCTAAAATTAAAACTGCAAGTTATGAGGCAAAAATCCCAAAGTAGATCTATTCTATCCTATTCTGGGTGAAAGGAAACAAAGGAAAAATCAGTCCATGCCCTTCTGGCTAAATGTGAGTTCCACATATGTTCTCATAAAATAAGATGGGATTTTATTTACTCTCGCCTGACTATGGAAATATAAGGTCAGCAAAGGTTGTGGAGGGACTGGAACACTCATATCTTGCATATCAAGTGCAAACTTCTTTATGTGGTATAGGTTTATTTAAAAAAATAAACACACTTGAGTGTTTGAGCCTGTTAATATTACCTCTCCAAAACACCAGCTTCTAGACTCTAACTGTTACCATGCCTAATGAAGAAAGAAATCTCCAGCACACTTACTTTGTGGGAAAAATGAGCTGAAGGGATATCCACATCGACTTTCATTTTGAAGTATGTTCCAAACTGCATATATGTGGAATCTAGAAAAATAGTACAGAGGAACCTGTTTCCAGGACAAGAGCATAGACGCAGATGTAGAGAACGGATGTGTGGACACAGAGGGGGAGAGAATGGTGGGAAGAACTGGGAGATTAGGATTGGCATACATATACTCAGGTGCGTGCTAAGTCGCTTCAGTTGTGTCTGACCCCATGGACTGTAGCCCTCCAGGCTCCTCTCCATGGGATTCCCCAGGCAAGAATACTGGAGTGCATCACCATGCCCTTCTTCAGGGGATCTTCCTGACTCAGGGATAGAACTCGAGTCTCCTGTGGCTCCTGCACTGCAGGCAGATTCCTTACACTGAACCACCAGGAAAGCCCATACACACTCTCATGTGTAGAATAGATAGCTAGTGGGAAGCTCCAGGATAGGGTAGGGAGCTCATCTCGGTGCTCTGTGAAGACCTAGATGGGTCAAATGAGTGGGAGGGAGATCCAAGAAGGAGAAGCCATGTGTATACATATAGCTGATCAAAATGTCGCACAGTAGAAACTAGCATGGCATTGCAAAGCAATTATGGTTGTTCAGTTGCTAAGTCATGCCTCACTCAGTTGCAAAGGCAGCTCCACGAACTGCAACACGCCAGACTTCCCTGTCCTTCACCATCTCCTGGAGTTTGCTCAAACTCGTGCCCATTTAGTCAGTGATGTCATCCAACCATTTCATCCTCTGTTGCCCTCTTCTCCTCTTGTCCTCCATCTTTCCCAGCATCAGAGTCTTTTCTAACGTGTTATCTCTTTGCATCAGGTGACCAAACTATTGGAGCTTCAACTTCAACATCAGTCCTTCCAATGAATATTCATGGTTGATTTCCTTTGGGATTGACTGGTTTGATTTCCTTGCAATTATACTCCAATAAAAAAAAGAGAGAGAGAATGTAGCAAGTTTCTTGGATTATTCTGATTTGGGTACATATAAGATGAAATTTAGAAAAAGGCAGTTAGCCATCCAAAGACTTATTTAAGACTTAAAGAATGATGATAATGAGAACAGTTATTTTGACCTAAGTAAACATTTATTGAAATCCAGTAGCAAGGGGCTCCAGGGAAGTGATATAAAATAATTATTAAGAGCTTTGATCTCAAATGACTGTGGATTGTGGCCTTGAAAGGTATTTGTGCATTTTCTTGGGAGGAAAGCTGAAGTGGGAAAACACGTTCCCTGTCTGAGTCCAAGGGCCAGTGTCTGAGTTCTCAGGAAGGTGGTTGGGAGACCGCCTTTCCTCCTGCCTAGAATTTTGATGCTGTGGAATTTCTGTTAGTGAGAAGCTCCTTGCCCCACACCTCAGTCCTCTCCAGGTGAGTGATTTATTGACCTTGGGAGCTGAACTAGATCATGGTCACGTCAACCCCTTCCACCCTCCTTTTGAGTTCTGGGATCTGTTCCCCAAGTTGAATGAGCCCGTGGCTGAGAAGCAGGACTTGTCACTGAGTGGGTGAACTGTGTGATTCAGCCCAGCTTTTGTAAACGTCAAGCTGACATTTTCATCTCCACATATCTGGCTCCCCGTCACTCCCTCAATGGGATCTGTGCTCCCAGGAGGAGGGACCAGCTGCACTAGAGGCTCTGGGGGACCTCAGATCCTGGCTTTGCTGCACAAAGCACAGAATGATGAAGGAGAAGGCATCTACTCTTCCCACTTCACAAACATCCTTCTCCAGCTGTGTACAATACCCTTTGCTTCAGTCTCTTTAAGCCAAAAGTTCTTATACAGGTTGACTCCTGGGATCCCTGGTTTTCTGTTTATTAGACCAACTCAGAAAACAGGAGTTAACAGTTTACGGCAACATTATGAACTGCAAGGTGGGAAGCATCTCATAACCTCATGAAATGTAATGACACATCAGAACCAGGCTGAGTTCCTCAAAGTCCTCATGCCCCAGGTCCAGCCAGTTCTGCTAGTTTTCCTAAAGCCACACAGACCTGGGAGTGCATTCCACGGAGCCGGCATCAGTGATGACTTTGTCACTAACCTCAGTTGCTGAAACAGCAGGGACATTAACAAGTGGGCATAAAGGGGGATGCCATATTAAAGCACTATTGTTAAGCACATATGAAACATTCCAGTTACCCCCAGAAGTGCCTGGGAGAGAAATTTTAGGAGAAGAGTTTATACAATTTAAGAGCTAGAGTCAGTTCAACTTAGATTGTTATTAATGTGACCCTAATTTGATTGATGGGTTGGTGAGGAGAGAGTAAAGATGGATGCCGTAAAGAGGCATGCTGATGTTTTATTGTAATTCTGCCTGTGAATTTAATTTTGGAACATTATTTTGAGTTTTTGCACTTCAATTTGACCATAGTTTTGATTTTCTTCCTCTTTTTGTAATTTACTTTATAACACGAGCCCATCAAGGACTATGCCTCTTGACTGCAGGTGAGTCTTGTAGAAAGAATTGTCTGGATCACGGCCTTGAGAATGGTTCTCACCCAGTGCCTGGGGCTCAGACTTCCATGCTCTTTGTACAGACAGGATGGCTGGCTTCCCAGTTAACACAGCGTTAGGTGTCATCACGTCCACCATCAGACTGCTCATCGGACCTCCCCTCATACCCAGCATCAGTGGGAAGGAAGGGGAGTTACTAGCTAAGATCCAAGAGACTTACAATTTGCAAAGGGAGGTGGGGATATAGACCCACATGCCCAGGAAAGTGCTGTAAGTGTGGACGGGGTACAAAAAGAGAGGTCAGATAGGGTGAAGTTGTGTTTCAGAAAAAGAATGGGTCTTTGGTCCCGGCATAACTAATAACAGTACTCCTGTTCACTTTCAAAACTACATATTTGGATGATAAATTGTATGGTCACTCTATTATTCTTTCAGAAATTTGGGGAAAAAAAACAAAGCCAACATCTGAGAGGTAAAGCTTGCATCTAGTGTAAGAGCAGCTATTTGTGAGTTACCCAGACTGTTAATCTTCAGTGCCAACTACGGGTGTGTACGTGCTTGTGTGTGTGTGACCGATGGTGAAGCCTCTGTGCCAGCCTTTGGTCAGTAAAACTGGTCTGATCTGGAGATGCAATTGGCACAAACTGAGTAAATCAGTCTAGAGCATCATCTTTATTCCTGAAGCTGTATTTGGTGAAACATACTGTTCTCATTATTCAGATGAATTGTGGACCAAGAGACTAAATGATTTGTTTAAATTTAGGAAGCCCAGGTTGTTACATAGGCACTTGCTCTTTAAAAGCACGTGAATGTGATTTATAAATTTTTATTTCACTTACTGTCTCTATGCCTTTTTGAATCTGTTTCCCACACTGGGCTGTAAGCTTCTGAGAGGACAGGAGCAATGTTCCTGGTTCTCTCTCTCTCTTTTTAAAAATATTAATCATTTATTTGGCTGCACCAGGCCTTAGTTGAGGCATGAGGTAGCTTTGATCTTCATTGCAGCATGTGAGCTCTTGGTTGCTGTATGTGGGATCCAGTTCCTTGACCAAGGGTTGAACCCAGGCCCTTGGAAGCATGGAATCACAGCCACTGGACCACCAGGGAAGTCCCCTTCCTGGTTCTCTTGATACCTCCTTCCTGGCCCAAGGCGCGTACCCAAAATGATTACTGAACAGAGGATAAAGATTTGAATTAATGCTGGTAGCAGGCTGCGGAGGGTACCTCAAGAGGCCACTACATATTGCTGTATCTGTTTCCTACTACTGATGTTATCACAGTACTTAGTGGTTTCAAACAACTCAAATTTAGTATCATACAGTTCTGGAGGTCAGAAGACTGACTTGAGTCTCAATGGGCTAAAATCAGGGCTTCCCAGGTGGCGCTAGTGGTAAAGAAGCTGCCTGACAATGCAGGAGATATAAGAGATGCGGTTTTGATCCCTGGGTCTGGAAGATCCCCTGGAGGAGAGCATGGCAACCCACTCCAGTATTCTTGCCTGGAGAATCCATGGAAAGAGGAGCCTGGCAGGCTACAGCCCATAGGGTCGCACAGAGCTGGACACGACTGAAGTGACTTAGCATGCATGCACACATGGGCTAAAATCAAGATGTTGGCAGGAGCATGTTCCTTCTGGAGGCTCTAGACAGGAATCTGTTTCCCTTGTCTTTTCCGGTTTCTAGAAGCCTCCTTCATTCATGCCTTATGGTCCCTTCTCCCAACTTAGAATTAGAGGTGTAGCATCTTCAAATTTCTTTCTGACGCTCCTGCCTCATGCTTCCGTTTGTAAAGTTAGTGGACCCATTTAGATAATTTTTCCATCTCAAGTTCAGCTGATTGGCAACCTTAAATCCCCATTCTATGTAGACTAACATGCTTACAGGTTCCAGGGATTAGGACACAGCCTTTTTTTTTTTTGAAGGAGGGCAGAGAGTGGGCCGGGGTGGGGGGTGCTTCCCTGGTGGCTCGAGTAGTAAAGAACCCTCCTGCCAATGCAGATGAAGGTTAGCTCTCTGGGTCGGAAAGACCCTCTGGAAGAAGAAATGGCAGCCCACTCCAGTATTCTTTCCTGGGAAATCCCATGGACAGAGGAGCCTGGTGGGTTACAGCCCATGAGGTTGCAAAAGAGTTAGACATAACTTAGGGCCTAAACAACAACAATTTTTGGGGGGTGGGCATTATTATGCCAACCACATTGTCCAAACGGCATTTTAAAAATATTTATTTTTATGTATATATTTGGCAGCACTGGATCTTAGTTGCAGCATGTGGCATCTAATTCCCTGACCAGAGCTCAAACCTGCAACCCCAGCATTGCAAAGTGGACTCTTACCTAGCCACTAAAATCTCAAAAACAGTTTTAAAAAAAGAGATTTCAACCTGGAATGGATAGTTGATTTTTTTTTTTTGATATGACTATGAGCTATATGGAAGTACCCAAATGGTATATAATTATTTTAGAATAAGAACCTAAATGTACAAATGAGTCCCAGCCAGCTTTTTTTTTCTCAGGCAAATCGTTTCCATCTGCTTTATATCTGTATAAATCATACTGATGGTTGAAAGGACTCAGGAATCTGATACAAATGAGAAAACCCCAGTTGAAGCAAGTGTGATCTTTGAAAATAAACCACCATTGTGTCTGGATAATAGTCCATTAACAAAGGTTAATTTTACTTAAATCTCAGCACATTTTTATTTCCTAGAATGAACTTTGAACAGAGTCTGTTGGGTAGACTTTTAAAACAAAATCTGAATATATTGTCCTGAGTAATAATGTAAAAATAAAATTAAGAAAACTAACACCCATTTTTAAAATTAAAAAATCCATTAGAAACACACTGAAGCAAATAAGAAACAAATTGATGAACATAAGTATTTGCCAACACAACTCAGAACACTCAGTTTTAGCTTATAAACTAATGAATACTAAATTGAGACCATTTATGAGCAGAAAGAACTTTGTTTTTCTTCTGTGAGAAATGAAAAGTGTGCTAATTAGGAATATGAAACATCATGGCATAATGAAGCTATTGAATTGTGCCAGATCTGTCCTGAATTTCATTAGCTCCAGGGCTGAGGTGGTAATTTCATTGTCTATCTTGTGTCCAAGGATCAGCTACCATCTGCCTCAGAATAGGTTTACCTATAGTGGCACTTTTATTGCCATACTATTTTTTACTTATTTAACAAATGGATTCTGCCTTCACTAAAAGTTGTTGTTATATTAAAATTGTATTTTGCATCCAGAAAGGAATATACTACATATAAAAAAATTAAGACCATTTGTTGCAACTTTTCAGACTATTGTCTTTCTACAATCATATATCTAAAATTAAAACTGCAAGTTATGAGGCAAAAATCCCAAAGTAGATCTATTCTATCCTATTCTGGGTGAAAGGAAACAAAGGAAAAATCAGTCCATGCCCTTCTGGCTAAATGTGAGTTCCACATATGTTCTCATAAAATAAGATGGGATTTTATTTACTCTTGCCTGACTATGGAAATATAAGGTCAGCAAAGGTTGTGGAGGGACTGGAATACTCATATCTTGCATATCAAGTGCAAACTTCTTTATGTGGTATAGGTTTATTTAAAAAAATAAACACACTTGAGTGTTTGAGCCTGTTAATATTACCTCTCCAAAACACCAGCTTCTAGACTCTAACTGTTACCATGCCTAATGAAGAAAGAAATCTCCAGCACACTTACTTTGTGGGAAAAATGAGCTGAAGGGATATCCACATCGACTTTCATTTTGAAGTATGTTCCAAACTGCATATATGTGGAATCTAGAAAAATAGTACAGAGGAACCTGTTTCCAGGACAAGAGCATAGACGCAGATGTAGAGAACGGATGTGTGGACACAGAGGGGGAGAGAATGGTGGGAAGAACTGGGAGATTAGGATTGGCATACATATACTCAGGTGCGTGCTAAGTCGCTTCAGTTGTGTCTGACCCCATGGACTGTAGCCCTCCAGGCTCCTCTCCATGGGATTCCCCAGGCAAGAATACTGGAGTGCATCACCATGCCCTTCTTCAGGGGATCTTCCTGACTCAGGGATAGAACTCGAGTCTCCTGTGGCTCCTGCACTGCAGGCAGATTCCTTACACTGAACCACCAGGAAAGCCCATACACACTCTCATGTGTAGAATAGATAGCTAGTGGGAAGCTCCAGGATAGGGTAGGGAGCTCATCTCGGTGCTCTGTGAAGACCTAGATGGGTCAAATGAGTGGGAGGGAGATCCAAGAAGGAGAAGCCATGTGTATACATATAGCTGATCAAAATGTCGCACAGTAGAAACTAGCATGGCATTGCAAAGCAATTATGGTTGTTCAGTTGCTAAGTCATGCCTCACTCAGTTGCAAAGGCAGCTCCACGAACTGCAACACGCCAGACTTCCCTGTCCTTCACCATCTCCTGGAGTTTGCTCAAACTCGTGCCCATTTAGTCAGTGATGTCATCCAACCATTTCATCCTCTGTTGCCCTCTTCTCCTCTTGTCCTCCATCTTTCCCAGCATCAGAGTCTTTTCTAACGTGTTATCTCTTTGCATCAGGTGACCAAACTATTGGAGCTTCAACTTCAACATCAGTCCTTCCAATGAATATTCATGGTTGATTTCCTTTGGGATTGACTGGTTTGATTTCCTTGCAATTATACTCCAATAAAAAAAAGAGAGAGAGAATGTAGCAAGTTTCTTGGATTATTCTGATTTGGGTACATATAAGACGAAATTTAGAAAAAGGCAGTTAGCCATCCAAAGACTTATTTAAGACTTAAAGAATGATGATAATGAGAACAGTTATTTTGACCTAAGTAAACATTTATTGAAATCCAGTAGCAAGGGGCTCCAGGGAAGTGATATAAAATAATTATTAAGAGCTTTGATCTCAAATGACTGTGGATTGTGGCCTTGAAAGGTATTTGTGCATTTTCTTGGGAGGAAAGCTGAAGTGGGAAAACACGTTCCCTGTCTGAGTCCAAGGGCCAGTGTCTGAGTTCTCAGGAAGGTGGTTGGGAGACCGCCTTTCCTCCTGCCTAGAATTTTGATGCTGTGGAATTTCTGTTAGTGAGAAGCTCCTTGCCCCACACCTCAGTCCTCTCCAGGTGAGTGATTTATTGACCTTGGGAGCTGAACTAGATCATGGTCACGTCAACCCCTTCCACCCTCCTTTTGAGTTCTGGGATCTGTTCCCCAAGTTGAATGAGCCCGTGGCTGAGAAGCAGGACTTGTCACTGAGTGGGTGAACTGTGTGATTCAGCCCAGCTTTTGTAAACGTCAAGCTGACATTTTCATCTCCACATATCTGGCTCCCTGTCACTCCCTCAATGGGATCTGTGCTCCCAGGAGGAGGGACCAGCTGCACTAGAGGCTCTGGGGGACCTCAGATCCTGGCTTTGCTGCACAAAGCACAGAATGATGAAGGAGAAGGCATCTACTCTTCCCACTTCACAAACATCCTTCTCCAGCTGTGTACAATACCCTTTGCTTCAGTCTCTTTAAGCCAAAAGTTCTTATACAGGTTGACTCCTGGGATCCCTGGTTTTCTGTTTATTAGACCAACTCAGAAAACAGGAGTTAACAGTTTACGGCAACATTATGAACTGCAAGGTGGGAAGCATCTCATAACCTCATGAAATGTAATGACACATCAGAACCAGGCTGAGTTCCTCAAAGTCCTCATGCCCCAGGTCCAGCCAGTTCTGCTAGTTTTCCTAAAGCCACACAGACCTGGGAGTGCATTCCACGGAGCCGGCATCAGTGATGACTTTGTCACTAACCTCAGTTGCTGAAACAGCAGGGACATTAACAAGTGGGCATAAAGGGGGATGCCATATTAAAGCACTATTGTTAAGCACATATGAAACATTCCAGTTACCCCCAGAAGTGCCTGGGAGAGAAATTTTAGGAGAAGAGTTTATACAATTTAAGAGCTAGAGTCAGTTCAACTTAGATTGTTATTAATGTGACCCTAATTTGATTGATGGGTTGGTGAGGAGAGAGTAAAGATGGATGCCGTAAAGAGGCATGCTGATGTTTTATTGTAATTCTGCCTGTGAATTTAATTTTGGAACATTATTTTGAGTTTTTGCACTTCAATTTGACCATAGTTTTGATTTTCTTCCTCTTTTTATAATTTACTTTATAACACGAGCCCATCAAGGACTATGCCTCTTGACTGCAGGTGAGTCTTGTAGAAAGAATTGTCTGGATCACGGCCTTGAGAATGGTTCTCACCCAGTGCCTGGGGCTCAGACTTCCATGCTCTTTGTACAGACAGGATGGCTGGCTTCCCAGTTAACACAGCGTTAGGTGTCATCACGTCCACCATCAGACTGCTCATCGGACCTCCCCTCATACCCAGCATCAGTGGGAAGGAAGGGGAGTTACTAGCTAAGATCCAAGAGACTTACAACTTGCAAAGGGAGGTGGGGATATAGACCCACATGCCCAGGAAAGTGCTGTAAGTGTGGATGGGGTACAAAAAGAGAGGTCAGATAGGGTGAAGTTGTGTTTCAGAAAAAGAATGGGTCTTTGGTCCCGGCATAACTAATAACAGTACTCCTGTTCACTTTCAAAACTACATATTTGGATGATAAATTGTATGGTCACTCTATTATTCTTTCAGAAATTTGGGGAAAAAAAACAAAGCCAACATCTGAGAGGTAAAGCTTGCATCTAGTGTAAGAGCAGCTATTTGTGAGTTACCCAGACTGTTAATCTTCAGTGCCAACTACGGGTGTGTACGTGTGTGTGTGTGTGTGAGAGAGAGAAAATTGGATGATTATGCAAATAAGTATCATCATTCAAATTGAAAGAACACTAACAACTAATTATTAGAATAACAAAAATTATTAAATAACTAAAGTAATTTTTAAAACTTTCTGCAATAGCAATTGGTTTGTAAGGAGGTTGCAGGTAAATTAATTTAAGAGAAAATGTTTTAACAAATAACCTGAACAGACAATTGGTCTTAGAAAAATCTATACTCCAGCCCTCATCCAGGGCAGGATAATAAGAGGATGAAAATCATTAAGAAGGTTCTGGAAAAACGATGACCTGTAAATACAAAGGCATAGTACTTGGACTCCAATCCTGAGGGAACTGGAGAAGGTGAGTACAAGACTTATTTGCAAATTGAGGATGGAGCACACAGACTCGGATACGACTGAAGTGACTTAGCAGCAGCAGCAGTGCGAGAAGGAAGTGACCGTGTTTCTAACTTTATATAACTTGACAACTAATAAAAAAAAATCCACACAGTTTAGTTTTAAGTAGTGATAATGGCAATTAGTTTCTGCAGACTTCTCCTATGCAAGTCTTCAGGAAGTCCTCACAGACGAAAGAGATGTGTAATATAAATGCCGTAGCTTTTCGTGAAGCTCAGAATCAGCTACTTAGAGACTTGCAGTTTCTCCCTGAGGACCAGCCTTAGGTTTAATGTGCTCATTGATTGTTAATTCTGTGTGACTTTTAGCAGCCCCTGAAGACCACCTTAAGATGTCCTTCAACATCTTTTCCAGTACTTGGAGTTGACTCATCAGAAGAGATTTTCACCCTATACAGGAACGGGTGATGGACTGAAAATACAAATAGCTGGGAGAACAGCTAACATTCTAATTCAAGCTATTTCAGACGATTGCAAAATCATCACATCCAACCTTGAAAGTGAATAGGTTTTGATTAGTTTAAAGCAGGAGAATGCAAAGGTACTGAAAAATCTAAGGAAGGGATGGATGGTTGAGGACAGGAAGTAGAAGTTTTTTTTTTAATTTTACAATTTTGCTTAGAGCTAGTTCTGTTTGTTGTTTTCCAAAGGACTGCATCCAGCTATTCAGGAAAAGATAATGTGGAAAATGAAGACAATCTTTTGTATAATTTATGTTTTACTGAACAAAAATACTGTAGGCTCTCCGTATCCTGTGTTTTGCATCTACAGATTCAACTGACCTCGGATCAAAAGTATTTGAAAAAAAATTCAGAAAATTCCCCAAAGCAAAACTTCAGTTTTCTGCATGCAGCCAGCTATTTACAGAGCATTTACATTGTATTTACAGCTACAGGCAGACCTCATTTTATGGCACTTCCCAGATATCACACATTTTACAAATTGAAGGTTTGTGGCAACCCTGTGCCAAGCAAGCCCCTATAGGTGCCATTTTTCCAACAGCATTTGCTCACTTCGTGTTTCTGTGTCATATTTTGGTAATCCTCACAATAGTTCAAGCTTTTTCATTACTACTGGGCTTTCCTGGTGCAGAAGATGCAGGAGACATGGGTTCATTCCTTGGATCAGGAAGATCACCTCGAGAAGGAAACGGCAACACACTCCAGTGTTCTTGCCTGGAGAATCCCATGGGCAGAGGAGCCTGGAGGGCTATAGTCCATGGGATCATAAAGAGTGAAGTGACTGAGCACACACATTATTACTATAATTTTTGTGGTGATCTTTGTTCAGTGATCCTGGGTATCACTATATGGATTTGGTGAAGGCTCAGATGATGGTAAGCATTTTTTAACAATAAAATATATTTTTTAAAATTTTGTTTATTTATTTGGCTGTGTCAGGTCTTAGTTGAAATGTGGGATCTTAGTGCCCTGATCAGGGATCGAACCTAGGCCCCTTGCATTGGGAGTGTAAAATCCCAGCCACTGGAGCACCAGAGAAGTCCCAATAAAGTGTTTTTTATTAAAAACATGTCTATAATGTCTTTTTAGACATAATGCTATTGCAACCTTTATAGACCACAGTATAGTGTAAAGGTAACTTTTCTAAGCATTGGGAAACCAAAACATTGTAGTATTTGCTTTATTGTGGTGGTCTGGAATAGAACTTGCAATATCTCTGGAGTGTAACTGTATTTATTAATAGACCACATTTAGATTGTATATTTACTACTATGTGAATGTTACATAACTTTAACATTGTTTTAGTTACATAAGTAATCTGGAGATGATTTAAAGTATAAAAGAGGATGGACATGAGTTATATGCAAATACCATGCCATATTATACAAAGGACTTGAGCAGTTTCAGATTTTGGTATCTGTGGGGTCATGGAACCAGTCCCTGTGGATACCAAGGAGGCTATGTGCCTAAAGTGTTAATGGGATGCTAAAGTATTGCCTCTTGAACTTTAATGGGGTTGAGGGTTATGTGTGCCTTGCATGAGCTGGGTTATGTAATATTTCTTTATTTGCTCTAAAATGCCTCAATTCTACTCATTTTATACTCTAACTAACTCACAAGAAAGATACTTGTTCTCTATTTTTTTTTTTTTCCAAGTGCACAATCTTTTCTGACAAAAAGAAATATGTGATCACAAATTCTGTATGAGTATAGCAGCACAGATTTGGGAAAAACTGGGAAATTAAAAAAATTAAAATCTAATTTTTGGAGGTGATTCCTAGATTTATTAAGATGCTTATTTCATTTTTTCAGGAATAAATATGACTAATAAAATATAAATGTGTCTTTATCTAAGGAAGGAAGCAATTTAAAAATTTATTTTTGCAGTTAATTCTTTACCGCAAATTTTATTTCACACTTGGCTATAGAGACTTTGCATTTTGATCAACGAAGATTTAGTTTTCTTTAGTGAATAGCTAACACAATTCACTGCCCCAATAACCTTCTCATGACATTCTCGCATACAAAATATTGTAGATGAAAAAGTTTCAACTGACTGAAGCCTGTGTGTAACTCATTCAAAATCGAAAATGAGAAGATTAATGTGTTCCTTATTTATGAAACAGGGGAAAAAAACAACCAGAAACTCTTGTGATCAGCATAAGGTCCCTTTGATTACTTTCAACTCCTGGTTCTATATATAGAATAATTTTCTCATGTATGGCTTCTAGAACAATCTACTGTAAGGAATGCATTTTTTTCTCAGCTTACACTGGTATGTTTGGATAAAGAGGGCAGGGATGACTTCCAGTTTTTGTATAGGACAGTGTTTGGAAGACAACATAGGGAATACACTGGAAAGAGACATTCTACTCTTATTGGTAGCACGGACGGAAATACCCACACCTGGGGCAGAGACTAGCTTGCTGCTCACACAACTCATTTCTTCTTAAGAAAATAAGAACTTGTGCTAGCCAGTATGGTGGCTGCTACCCACACATGGCTAATTTAAATTACTTACAATTATATAACATTAAAAATTCAACTCTTCAGTTGTACTAGCTGGATTTCAGGTATTCCATGGCCACGTATGGTGAATGTCTACAATTTTGTACAGTGTAGAAACAGAGTATTTGCACCACTGCAGAAACTACTGGGCAATACTGAGTTAGATCCGTGACTAAGTCTCCTTTCCAGTTACAGAACTCTTGTCAATGAAATGTGAGAATAATGTCTGCTGCTGCTGCTAAGTCGCTTCAGTCGTGTCCGACCCTGTGCGACCCCATAGACGGCAGCCTTAAAAGCCTCCCAGTCACAGTTATTCACTCTTTTCTCCTTCTATGGCAAATACAAAAGTCTGTGTTGCAAATGGGAGAGACACCAATCACTAAGAGCCTTGTTATTGTTCAGTCGCCCAGTCGTGTCCAACTGTGTGACCCCGTGGACTGCAGCACACCAGGCCTCCCTGTCCCTCACCATCTCCCTAAGTTTGCCCAAGTTCATGTCCATTACATTGGTGATGCCACCCAATCATCTCATTCTCTGATGCCCTCTTCTCCTTCTGCCCTCAATCTTTCTCAGCATCAGGGTCTTTTCCAAAGAGTTGTCTGTTTGCATCAGATGACCAAAATACTGGCGCTTCAGCCTCAGTCTTTCCAGTGAGAATTCAGAGTTGATTTCCCTTATAATTGACTGGTTTGATCTCTGTCCTTGCTGTCCTAGGGATTTTCAGGAGTCTTCTCCAGCACCACAATTTAAAGGCATCAGTTCTGTGCCATTCTGCCTTCTTTACAGTCCAACTCTCACATCCATAGGTGACCACCGGGAAAACCATAGCCTTGACTATACGGACCTTTGTCGGCAGAGTAATGTCTCTGCTTTTCAACACACTGTCTAGGTTTGTCATCGCTTTCCTGCCAAGAACCAACTATCTTCTGATTTCATGGCTGCAGCCACCATCTGCAGTGATTTTAGAGCCCAAGAGGAGGAAATCTGTCACTACTTCCAGCTTTTCCCCTTCTATGTACCATGAAGTAATGGGGCCAGATGCCATGATCTTAGTTTTTTTAATATTTAGTTTTAAGCCAACTCTTTCACTCTCCTCCTTCAACCTCATCAAGAGGCTCTTTAGTTCCTCTTTGCTTTCTGCCATTAGAGTGGTGTCATCCACATATCTGAGATGGTTTCTCCCGCCTATCCTGATTCCAGCTTATAACCCACCCAGCCCAGCATTTCTGTTGATGTGTTCACCATATAGGTTAAACAGACAGGGTGACAGCAGACAGCTCTGCCATACTTCTTTCTCAGTCTTGAACCATCAGTCGTTCCATACAGTGTTCTGACTGTTACTTCTTGATTCGCACACAGGTTTCTCAGGAGACAGGTAAGTTGGTCTGGTATTTCATCTCGTTAAGAGTGTTCCGCTGGATCACGGAATAAGCAAGAGAGTTCCTGAAAAACATCTATTTCTGCTTTATTGACTATGCCAAAGCCTTTGACTGTGTGGATCACAA
>SJYX01011072.1:0-13104 GCA_006410675.1 Oreotragus oreotragus | reverse complement strand
GTGAGTCTGAGTGAACTCCGGGAGATGGTGATGAACAGGGAGGCCTGGCGTGCTGCAATTCATGGAGTCACAGAGTCGGACACGACTAAGCAACTGAGCTGAACTGAACTGATGCAATTACTTGATTTTTCTAAAAAGCATCAAAGCAGTCAGTCAGGAGAAAGGAGAGTCATTTCTGCACATTGTGCTCGAACAACTAAATACCCACATGGGAAAAAAATAAACATAACCCCTACTTCACACACCATGTGCAAGCATCAGTTCAAGATGCATCACAGACTTAAATGTAAATGCTAAAACTATGAAGCTTTTAGAAGAAAACGTACAGGAATGTCTTTGTGACTTGCATGTAGGCAGAGGTCTCTCAGGACAGGACACAGTAAAAAAATCAGAAAAGAAAACAACCTGTAGATTCAAATTTATCTAACTATAAAACTTCTGCTTATTATTAAAGTTTACTGTTAAAGTGAAAAGCCGTGGGAATTTCCTGGTGGCCCAGTGGCTAGGACTCTGTGCTTTCACTTCTAAGGGCCCAGTTCAGCTCCTAGTTGGGGAACTAGGATCCCACAAACCACATGGTGTGGCCACACAATAATTAAAATAAGGTGAACGGCCATAGTCTATCAGAAAATAGTCACAAAAATACATCTATGATGAGGATTAGTATCCATGTAATATAAGGGTATCTACAGCTGAAAAATGGGATGACAACCCAATAAAAAATGAGCCAAAGATTTTAACATTTTTCTCAAAAGAAAAATGACAGTAACCACAAGTATATAGAAAAATGATCAACATTGTGAGTTGAGAAGGAAATGTGAGTTCAAACCACAGTAATTATCACTGTATAGCCCCTGTAATGACTAAAATTAAAAAGACTGGGAGATAGGAGGGAAGTTCAAAACGGAGAGGATATATGTGTACCTATGGCTGATTCATGTTGCGGTTTGACAGAAAACAACAAAATTCTGTAAAGTAATTATGCTTCAATTTAAAAAATAAAAAAAAAAAGACCGACAATACCAGAGGTTGGCGAGGATGTGGAGCAATTTGAACCCTCATACATTATTGGTAAAAATAGAAAATGATAGACCATTGGAGAAAACCTTCTGGAAGTTTTTATATCAAGCTGCTGTCCTATAACATAGCAGTTATTGTCCTGTGTACATACCCAAGAAAAGTAAAAGCATGTCCACAAAAAGGCTTATATAAGAATTTTAATAGCATCCCTACTTAAAGGTCCCCACACTGGAAATAGCCCAGGTGTCCATCATTTTAAAAATATATAAATGAGGGACTCGGTAGTCCAGTGGCTAAGAGCCTGAGTTCCCAAGGCAGGGGGCCCAGGTTCAATCCCTGGTCAGGAAGCTAGTTCTCACATGCTGAAACTAAAGAGCTTACATGCCTCAACTAAGACCCAGTGCAGCCAAATAATAATACATTAAAAAAAAAAAATAGGTAAATGAGCTGTGATATATTCCTTTGATGGAATACTATTCAGCAATCAAAAGGAACATGAATAAATTTCAAACATGTTAAATGAAAGAAGCCTCACAAAGAGTTCATTACTGTATCATTTCATTTATCGGAAATCCTAGAAGAGTAACAGCTAATCTGTGATGGGGAAAAAAATTAATACTATTTGCCACTGGGGTTGGGGATGACTGGAAAAAGGTGTGAGGGAACTTTCTGGAGTGACGGTAACATTCTGTATCTTTATGTACGTTGGGGCTACCCAAGTTTATGTATCTGAGAATTTATCAGACGGTACACTTATGATTTGTACATTTTGTTGTAAGTTTTGCCTCAAAGGAAAACGGAGGTCTGAAAAAATGAAGCACTCAAGTTAAATTCTTTCAGCTTTTCTCTGTTTGAAAATTTTCATAACATGTTGAAAAGTCTCAGGAGATGAAACCAGAGTATCTTTTTTTTCAGTAGAATGCATTAGTTTTTTAGTTTATGAAGTAGAGGCATGTAGTAGAGCTGGAAGTGGTTCAGATCCAAGATCCTGGACTTACTGGCTGTGGGGTTTGGGGATCTTACTTAATGATCTGTGCCTCAGTTTCCTCTGAAATAATCAAAATCACAGTTGTAGGGATATGTGAGTTTGGATGGATAGATGAGGTCAGTGCTTGCCACATGTTAAACTCTAAATGTGTTAATTACTAACCAAGCACAATTGAAATATACATTTAATTTTAAGAGGTGTTTTTCTTGATGCTGCTTTACATTTTCAAATGTCACCTTCTTTTAAAATATATTATAGTTGAGATGATTTCAATACCAGTTTTGGTAGAGGCATGATGACGGTGAGTGGGTTAGAGGAAAGTTAGGGAATGGATGATGGATAGAGAAGTGAAAAGGACTAAGTTTTATGCATTTTAACAACAAGATCACCATGACTTGATAAACCTTTTTTCTTAAGCTTTTTAAAAAGTATTTATGTTGCACATATTTCCTTTTTTATTTTACATACTAAAACCACTCAGTTTTTAAAAATATATAAGTTCACACATAGTATAAATAAAGCACGTTTTCTATATGTTCTATTGGAAATAAATATATAAAACCTGTCTTAATTTCTGTAGATTGACCTAGAAGCTGAGATGGTGAGCACTGTGGCTGGCATTGGAATTCAAGGTGCAGATAAAGAAGGTGGAGCTAAAGGAGATGAACAGCCCATTAGTTCCCCTTGGGATGTAGTTTTTGGAAAGTCAGGTATGTAAACTTAATATTAAATAAGTAAATTTTGCTGAGTTAAAGTAAGATTTTTAAAATGTTGTAGGAACATTCATTTGGATTAATCGTAACTAGTTATTTTATGCTTTTATATCCATGACTTGGGATTTGTTATTGCATAAAAGCAAAGCTACCAATAACATATAGAAGGTAGGATAACTATATCATTATATATAACATGTGACATTACATGCATGTTTTATATACAAGATAGATTATATAGTTTTCTAATGTTAAAGAATTTCATCTTAGTTGCAGTTTTCAATTAAGATAGTTCTGAATATTCTTGTTTTGGAAGGATTATAGTTTCAAAATTTCAAAAGGTTATTCATGCAGTGTCCTTTTTATTTACTGCCACGTGAAAACCAAATCAAGAAATGACTGGGGATTTTTTTAGATTATTAAAATTTTAATTTAAAAATTACAGCTTATTTTGAGCAGTTTTACAAAATAATAATACTTACATATAATGGAATATTAGTCATAGAAAAGAATGAAATCTTGCCATTTGTGACAACATGGATGGACCTAGAAGGTGTTATACTTCGTGAAGTATATCAGAGAAAGACAAATACTGTCTAATTTCGCCTATAATCAGAATTTATGTTGTTTAAAAATAGGGTGTACTTTACCAGATGCTTTACTATGTTGGATTCATTTAGTAGAGTACTTACATATTTTTCTAGGCTAAAAATTTTTCAGTCCTACTTAATGGCGTGGAATTTCTGGTTGTTTATCTCATATGGAGAGTGTACCCACATTGCTTTCCAAGGAAAATATTGGCTCTGTTGACAAGTACTCCCTCAGCTTCCAACCGGAGTGATGTGCTGAGGCTTATATCTTTATTAGGCTCAGTTTTTAGAAAGGAAATGAGTGCTACCTTAGCTCAGTAGATCATTAAAAGCATACATGCGTGCTAAGTTGCTTCAGTCATGTCCAACTCTGTACGACCGTATGGAGTGCAGCCTGCCAGGCTCCTCTGTCCATGGCATTCTCCAGGCAAGAATACTAGTGAGGTTTGCCGTGCCCTCCTCCAGGGGATCTTCCTGGCCAAGGGATCAAACCCACATCTCTTGCATCCCCTCCATTGGCAGGCAGTTTCTTTACCTCTAGTGCCACCTGGGAAGCACTGTTAAAAGCAAGTGGCTCTGCATTTAACTTAACAGTTTAAGGAGATGGGAATCCCAGACCACCTTACCTGTCTGCTGAGAAATATGTATGCAGGTCAAGAAGCAAGTTAGAACTGGACATGGAACAACAGACTGGTTCCAAATTGGGAAAGGANCCAGTTGCCCAGTCTGACCACCCAGAAGCTCCTGGACACCAGAAACTCACTAACCTCCCTCAGAGAGGATTTTTCTTAAACTCCCAAAGACCTAAAGTGAGCTGCTTTCAATGTGCTCCCCGTGTCATTTTCTTGTTTTTTTTTTTTTTTTTTCTTTTTAAGTTTCCGGTAAGAAAGATTTTTCTCATCCTTTTGTTCTCTAAATTTCTTTCTGTTTGTGCTTCTCCCCTGGGTTTCTAAGGACCTATGTATTTTATCCTTTCACTTTTTTTCTCTTCATTAGCATAGTGCTTCTCTAATTTTTAACTGCACAGTGACTATTGACATTTAATTCTGCTGTAGGTATTATAATTAGCAGGTTTTTCTGCTTTTCTCTCCATCCTCATGCGAGATCTCAGACCTCAGTTTTCATTCAGCAGCTGTCAAAAGCACTTTATTTGTGAAGGTTGGTTGATGCTATACAGTCCCTTAAAATGCTCCAGCTTCTCCAAGCTTTCCCCTGCGTGCAGCAGGCACCTGAAAGCCGCATCACCTGGACTGTCACCCTGACCCTTGTCCAAATTCAGCAGCTTTTATTGAATAAAATCCTAGACTATCACCAAGAGCAGACAAAGTGAAGAAACCTCTCTAGTTTTGTTAAATCCCTTTCTTGTTTTTATTACCCTGCTTAACATGGTTTAGGTAAAGATCCTTGCATTTCTAAGAGTTTGAGGGATTCCTTTCCTGATGCATTAGAGCACTGTCAACACTTAGATAGGAAAGAACCTGGGATCTCTCTTCCCACCCCCATGGCGCCTCTGTCTGCCTCTCAAGGGACTTAAAGACGTATTTTTTGGCTCAATTGCTGCTTGTATCTCCCTTCCTCATTTTCATTTGTTAATCATCTTTTACTGTTTGTTGGTTTGTTTTGGTGTTATTACCTTTGATTTTATTTTGAAGGAGGATGTGAATGAGTGATCAAATATAATAATTATGATACACATGCCTGCGTGCTCAGCTATGTCTGACTCTTCGCAACCCCATGGACTGCAGCTCGCCAGGCTCTTCTGTCCATGAAATTTTTCAGGCAAGAATACTGGAGCGGGTTGCCACTTCCTACTCCAGGGGATCTTCCCAACTCAGGGATTGAACCCTGTCTCTTGCATCTCCTGTACTGGCAGGTGGATTCTTAATCCCTGTGCCACCTGGGAAGCCCAATAATTGTAATAGGAATTATTTACAGTTCATGAAACACCAGACAATAATCTCAGGGGTTTATGTATTAAAACCCTGCGAACATTATTACATAATGTTCACAATACACTTTTGTGGTAAACACTACTATCAGCCCCATGTATAAATGAGGGAACTTTGGCACAGAGAAGTGACGTGACTCATCTGTGGTCATACAACGAATGGAGTGAAGTCAGAAAGTGAACTCAGGCCACATGGCTCTAGATTTGTGCCCTTCATCACTATTGTCCATTGCCTCTGAAGAGTTGTATGACTTTGGGAAGTTGCTTGACTCCTCTGAGGCTCAGTTTTTCATTTGTAAAGTGACAATTTAATACCTTATTAATAGCTGGTTTTGCAATCTAATCCAATAACAGAGCTTATTAGTACAGCAAGCCACACATGTAAAGAGTTTAACAAATGTCCTTCCCCCTTCCTCATTATACTGAGTAAATACTAGATATTAATTCTTCAAGTGTACCTTCAATGCCAGCTTCATCAAAATGGAACAGTTTGGAAACTATCTCTAGAGAAAAATTTTTTTGACCGTAACTAAATTACTCAGACTTGTTCCTAAATTTTTTTTTTGTATTTGTATTTATCAATTATGTGAAACAAACAAGTGCAGAAAACTAAGCACCATTGCTATTTATGTAAAATATAATGTATACTTATACAAATTTAAGAAACTATGTACTGTATTTAGTAAAAGGTTAAATACATAGATTGGAAAGATACAAAAGTATTCATTAAGGTTGTATCTGGAGAGCAAGAAAGAAAATGGATCTGGGAAAAGAATGAAAGAAATTTATAATTGTCATCTTTTAATTTCAAAGAAGATCTGAAGCATATATGAGAAAATATCAATATCTGCTTATTTTCAGAATTCATGTGTGGCTTTTTATTATATTTTTCATGGTAATTTTCTTTATTTTGAAGCAAGAAAACCAGATAAGATATAATTCCAGGAGAACACTAGTCTTATTTCTCTCCAGTTTTTTTTTTTCTCATATCTGAGCTGCCAATGAAGATATTGTCATGATCTTCAAGAGCAGTTGACAATTTTCGGAAGCCTCAGAATTTAATACAATAGCTTTGAGAGAATGTTTTTATTTTATAAAGTCAAGGTAAAGGTAGAATTATACACATTTATGAACAGATTTATGAATCCAAATGAAGTTCTTCTGCACAAAGCCAACAGAAATGTGCATGAGAATAAATGTCACAGATGAAAGCCATCATTCTGAATGATATCATCATATTCTACTGGACTGCTTTGCAAAGATTGAAAAAAGGAGTGTGGCATGGAGGAGCATGTCTCTCTTCATGAATTCAGGGTGGAAATTAGTGTATCTTCATTCAAAAGGTTCATTAACCCTTTCAATTCCAGCTGCAATGGGATCACAGAAAAAAACAATCAAACAAAAAACCCACAGTTGTTTGGATTCAAACTCTTTACCACTGCTCCCTTTATATAACCCAAGGCAAGTCATGTTGGTTCAATGAGCTTGGGCTTTCCCATCTGGAGGATAAAGGGATTGGTTATCTTAAACGGGTTTTGAAGATCCTGCCAGCTCTGAAATTTTCTGACTTCATTCTCACTGATAAACAGCTGAATTCCTCAAATTAACTTGGTGAAATATTATAACTGTTCTCAAAATTCTGCTAAATAGAAGACTAAATGTCTACTTTCTGCTTACTTTTCTAGTGACTTAAAAAAAATAGCCACCCATCTCAATAGCCAAAAGGAGGGACACTATTGAAAGTTTGCTTCATCCTGGTGGCCTTGATTCTGTGGTTCTTCTTTCATCCTGACCTGAGATTTGAGAATCTCATGAAGCCACTTATAAACTAAAAGCCCTGCAGTGAGCTGAAATATTTGTTTGAAAAACATGAGTTGAAGTTCCCATAACAGGTCATACTCACCTTTTACTGGTTTAATGGAATATGTTATAGAGTCCTGGCACTGGAAAGATGGAAATGCATGTTCAAACCCCTTCTTTTCTATAGTTAGGGAAGTTGGGAGCAGAAAAGTAAAAAGAAAGGCTCAAGTCTATCTAACTAGCTAGTGGTAGAAGGGTAACTTGGAGTTATATCTTGGACTCATAACTGGGCTCTTGAGGTTAAAAAACCACTCTTTCATTAAGTTAGTATTTCAAGCAATAAATATTTATTGATAATGTACTACATGGCTGGTCCTAGGAATATAAGGGGTGCGGAAAAATACTAAATTAAACCTGCCTTCATAGAACCTAATACAGTGGGTGAGAGATAGTAAAAATGATGAACAGAAAAACCTATTACAATTGTGATAGATGTTATGAAATAGAAGTATAGGTGCTCTGAGTGTTTCAAATGAGGGACTTGATCTATCTAGCCAATGCGTTGAGGAAAATTTCTTCAGCAATGTCACATGCAGTGTGAGACATCAGAGGTGAGATGAAGTTAGCCTGGCAGAGCAGTACTGGAAGAGAGATCCAGAAAGAGGGAATGGTATGTGCAAAGACTCCAAGAAGGAAAGATCTTGGTAAGTATTTTAATATTTAGTGTTAGCACTCCCCCAATGTTCATGAGTGTACCTGGAATTTAATATGTAGAAATGGTAATCAACTGAAGGTTAAATCTAGCATGCTAAAACGTGTTTTTTCAAATGCCTATTTGAAGGCACTATTTTTCACAGTGCCTATTAACTGCCTATTCATTACGTCATCCAACATCTATTAAGCTATGTACAGGCCTATATTATACTATGAGGACATAGAATAAATTAAACTTGGTCTCTGCTCTTGAGAAATTCATGGTTTAGAGGTGAAGAATGATACACATAGAAATAGGTATAGAATGTCTTTAGAGCAAATGAAAGAGAACTTGTATATATATAATCTTTCATTTGGACAGCAAATCCTGCACATCAAAAGGTATTCACAATTATTCCTTATACCATTTAAAGTTTTCAGGACACTTTTACATATGACTTATCACAATTTGCTCTTAGACATGTGTTTGTTTATAACTTTAGTATGTATGTCTACTAAGCCATTAATGCTATGAAGTATATCTTTTGTTCTCTATATTATATCCAAGGTCTAACATAAATAAAGAACTCAACTAATAATGAATGGAAAAATGAGTGATCATATTTGATATGCACAGAAAATTATATAGGTAGGCAGATTATTGGGCTTTTTAAATCAGTTCTCCTTTCCAGAAAGGAGTTGGGGAGAGAAGACAGAGAGCTGGACTTTGAAAGTGGAATGGTTATTTGCCCACCTTATAAGGGACTTCCCAGGTGGTTCAGTGGTAAAAAATTTGCTTGCCAACACAGGAGATACAAGAGACGTGGGTTTGATCCCTGATTCCGGAAAATGCCCTGGAGTAGGAAATGGCTACCCACTCCAGTGTTCTTGCCTGGGAAAGTCCAAGTAATTTGGACAGAGGAGCCTAGCAGGCTACAGTTTGTGGCATCACAAAGAGTTGGACACGACTGAGTGACTGAACACACACAACCTTATAAATGGAGAACAGGCATAGAGGCAGAGGCCCCAACATTAGCAGATGCTGGGGGTGTATCTACCACGGCATATGTCAGGAGGAACGAGTATGATTGGACTATCAAGTGTGCATAGGAGATATGAAGATAGGTAGGGCATTAAGCTAGCTGGCTCTGCAGTGCCATAGGTGCTGGGGTATGGTGTTCAGACACTATCTTATAGTTGAGGGAATTTTAAGTGGGGCCTGAGTGATTAGTGATTACTCCATCTGGCAAGATGTTGCAGAGGAGAGGGGAGAGACTGGAAGCAGGTTCTGTACAAGAGTGCCAAGGAAGATATGGGAGGGAGGAGGTGTGGAGAGATGGCACGACCTGGGGATTGTGGTGTAGTTACAGATAAGACAAAAGTCTGGTATATTCATCTCCATATCTATCCACTCACAACTCAAACCACAGAGCAAGAGGTGGATAATGACAATATATTAACAAATATGCAATTCACGCTTTCTGCACCTTGAATGATGTTTCCAGGCCAGGGTGATCCACTTATCCCTGGCTTCTACAACTTTAGATAGAAAGAAGCATACACAATATTTTTGAGAAAATACTCTCTTGTTCTTCTTTTTCAGAATTCTGTATGAAACTAAAGGTTTATATACATTCTCTCTCATGTCAAGGGACATATTTATTCCAGAAGTTTCTCAAGTTAGTCTCTTTCCTAAAGGAAATTGATGCATTCAACCAGGGGAACGATAGCTCACTTGCTTTAAGGGTAGATTCACCTTAAGCTTTGGCTGTATCCCCATCATTTTGTTGTGCCTTTTCCCCCGTCATATTTCTTCCTTTCTCTGTTGATAAAGCACAGTTATTTATGATGTGTCTAGAAACATAAATGAAAACTTGATGTATCACTAGAGAGCTTTCAAGGTCAAAATCACATTTCTTCATCAGTAACGGTGGACGTTATTGTTGCCTGTATTGGGATTTACTTTAAAAAAAAAAAGAAAAGGCATAGAAAGGGCTGCGTGATCCAAAATATCCCCCTTACTAGGGGTTGCCAACTACAACAAGGCAAGTATTGAACTTGCCTCCACATCATACCTCTAATCACATATAAGCAAACCACGTTGTTTCTCTGAACTCAGTATCCTCATTTGCAAAATGGGTATCACAATGCATATTTCCTGAACTCTAATAAACATTATGAGAGGTGGTTTGATTTGCATATTTTGTAAATTTTTATAAGGTGTCAAGCAAAGGCAGGAATTTCAAGTTTCTCCATTTGAATGATGGTAACACACAGAGGCTCCCAGTAAAAGGGAAGTATTTTAACTGGATGCAAATATATCATACCACTAGTAACTATGAATATTTTATGGTATATTAACAGGTGTTCCAAGTGTCTCCAGATATTCTCTCTTATTGATCCTCACTCCAGTGATGTAAGGTAGAATGGAGAAGGATCATTACCCCCCCCTTCTCCACTTTCTTTCCAAATTAAAAAAAAAGAAATTAAGACTCAGAGAGTATTTAATTTATCCATCTGGGATTAAAACCCTGGACTAGTACTAATTCAGATACACCGCAGTACTCATTCTTAGATGGGACAGATTCAAGTGAAATAAGTTCCAGGAGGGGTGGTAATTGGGAAGAGCTGCTCTCCAGGAAAGGTAGATTCAGTAGGGAGACCCTTGAGTGGGGGTGGGCAGGAGCAGCCACGNTAAGAGACAGGTACTGTATTTAGTAAAAGGTTAAATACATAGATTGGAAAGATACAAAAGTATTCATTAAGGCTGTATCTGGAGAGCAAGAAAGAAAATGGATCTGGGAAAAGAATGAAAGAAATTTATAATTGTCATCTTTTAATTTCAAAGAAGATCTGAAGCATATATGAGAAAATATCAATATCTGCTTATTTTCAGAATTCATGTGTGGCTTTTTATTATATTTTTCATGGTAATTTTCTTTATTTTGAAGCAAGAAAACCAGATAAGATATAATTCCAGGAGAACACTAGTCTTATTTCTCTCCAGTTTTTTTTTTTCTCATATCTGAGCTGCCAATGAAGATATTGTCATGATCTTCAAGAGCAGTTGACAATTTTCGGAAGCCTCAGAATTTAATACAATAGCTTTGAGAGAATGTTTTTATTTTATAAAGTCAAGGTAAAGGTAGAATTATACACATTTATGAACAGATTTATGAATCCAAATGAAGTTCTTCTGCACAAAGCCAACAGAAATGTGCATGAGAATAAATGTCACAGATGAAAGCCATCATTCTGAATGATATCATCATATTCTACTGGACTGCTTTGCAAACATTGAAAAAAGGAGTGTGGCATGGAGGAGCATGTCTCTCTTCATGAATTCAGGGTGGAAATTAGTGTATCTTCATTCAAAAGGTTCATTAACCCTTTCAATTCCAGCTGCAATGGGATCACAGAAAAAAACAATCAAACAAAAAACCCACAGTTGTTTGGATTCAAACTCTTTACCACTGCTCCCTTTATATAACCCAAGGCAAGTCATGTTGGTTCAATGAGCTTGGGCTTTCCCATCTGGAGGATAAAGGGATTGGTTATCTTAAACGGGTTTTGAAGATCCTGCCAGCTCTGAAATTTTCTGACTTCATTCTCACTGATAAACAGCTGAATTCCTCAAATTAACTTGGTGAAATATTATAACTGTTCTCAAAATTCTGCTAAATAGAAGACTAAATGTCTACTTTCTGCTTACTTTTCTAGTGACTTAAAAAAAATAGCCACCCATCTCAATAGCCAAAAGGAGGGACACTATTGAAAGTTTGCTTCATCCTGGTGGCCTTGATTCTGTGGTTCTTCTTTCATCCTGACCTGAGATTTGAGAATCTCATGAAGCCACTTATAAACTAAAAGCCCTGCAGTGAGCTGAAATATTTGTTTGAAAAACATGAGTTGAAGTTCCCATAACAGGTCATACTCACCTTTTACTGGTTTAATGGAATATGTTATAGAGTCCTGGCACTGGAAAGATGGAAATGCATGTTCAAACCCCTTCTTTTCTATAGTTAGGGAAGTTGGGAGCAGAAAAGTAAAAAGAAAGGCTCAAGTCTATCTAACTAGCTAGTGGTAGAAGGGTAACTTGGAGTTATATCTTGGACTCATAACTGGGCTCTTGAGGTTAAAAAACCACTCTTTCATTAAGTTAGTATTTCAAGCAATAAATATTTATTGATAATGTACTACATGGCTGGTCCTAGGAATATAAGGGGTGCGGAAAAATACTAAATGAAACCTGCCTTCATAGAACCTAATACAGTGGGTGACAGATGGTAAAAATGATGAACAGAAAAACCTATTACAATTGTGATAGATGTTATGAAATAGAAGTATAGGTGCTCTGAGTGTTTCAAATGAGGGACTTGATCTATCTAGCCAATGCGTTGAGGAAAATTTCTTCAGCAATGTCACATGCAGTGTGAGACATCAGAGGTGAGATGAAGTTAGCCTGGCAGAGCAGTACTGGAAGAGAGATCCAGAAAGAGGGAATGGTATGTGCAAAGACTCCAAGAAGGAAAGATCTTGGTAAGTATTTTAATATTTAGTGTTAGCACTCCCCCAATGTTCATGAGTGTACCTGGAATTTAATATGTAGAAATGCTAATCAACTGAAGGTTAAATCTAGCATGCTAAAACGTGTTTTTTCAAATGCCTATTTGAAGGCACTATTTTTCACAGTGCCTATTAACTGCCTATTCATTACGTCATCCAACATCTATTAAGCTATGTACAGGCCTATATTATACTATGAGGACATAGAATAAATTAAACTTGGTCTCTGCTCTTGAGAAATTCATGGTTTAGAGGTGAAGAATGATACACATAGAAATAGGTATAGAATGTCTTTAGAGCAAATGAAAGAGAACTTGTATATATATAATCTTTCATTTGGACAGCAAATCCTGCACATCAAAAGGTATTCACAATTATTCCTTATACCATTTAAAGTTTTCAGGACACTTTTACATATGACTTATCACAATTTGCTCTTAGACATGTGTTTGTTTATAACTTTAGTATGTATGTCTACTAAGCCATTAATGCTATGAAGTATATCTTTTGTTCTCTATATTATATCCAAGGTCTAACATAAATAAAGAACTCAACTAATAATGAATGGAAAAATGAGTGATCATATTTGATATGCACAGAAAATTATATAGGTAGGCAGATTATTGGGCTTTTTAAATCAGTTCTCCTTTCCAGAAAGGAGTTGGGGAGAGAAGACAGAGAGCTGGACTTTGAAAGTGGAATGGTTATTTGCCCACCTTATAAGGGACTTCCCAGGTGGTTCAGTGGTAAAAAATTTGCTTGCCAACACAGGAGATACAAGAGACG
>SJYX01011070.1:0-15241 GCA_006410675.1 Oreotragus oreotragus | reverse complement strand
AAGGGCTTGACAGAGGATAAGATGGTTGGATGACATCGTCGATTCAGTGGACATGAATCTGAGCAAACTCCGGGAGATAGTGAAGGACAGGGAAGCCTGGTGTGCTGCAGTCCATAGGGTCGAAAAGAATCGGACCCGACTGAGCGAATGAAAAACAACATCCACCGCACATGCTTTTAAATTCAATACAGGACTCAAAATCTCCTTATTTTCTCCTTCCACTTGGCTTCTTCACCTCATTTATGTTTCCTGCTGGGCTCTGGTGCATGCCTGAATATAACACCCTTGGCAGAAGGGAATTCTAACACTGTTACGTGGCCTTGGGAAAGTTTCTCACCCACTTTGAGCCTAGGTTTCTTCTCTTATAGGGTGGGCGTGATCTCTTGAGTTCTCTCCAGCCAAGGCTTTTCAACAATCGGCTTCTGTATTTTCTCAGCTTTGAATCAATGTGGATATTTAACAAGTTGATTTCTCCCACCCTGGCCTGGAGCTGCCGTGACCAGAGAAACTAGAATCAGCCATTAAGTCAACTCTAACTAAGAGCTCCCGAGTGCAAAGTACTTAGAGAGCTGAAAATCCTAAAGCTAGGAGAACCGTTGGGAGAAACGGGTCCTTACCCCTTGTTTCCTACAGTGGGAACACCATAAAGGGAGCTTTGGAATGCAATACGGCAAGTGAGGGGCGGAATCCCACATAGGCTGCCCAGGGCTACCGATCAAGAGCTCTTTGTCAGATGGATGAATCAAAGTTAAAAATCCAAGCCCAAGTGCCCTGACACCAACCCTACATTATCTGATGAAATCAGTTTTCATTATTTCAATAAGATACAGATATAGAGACAGTGACAGAGAGAGGGATTGGAATAGAAATACACAACGGCACCAGCACTTAACGGGTGTGGTTTGCAAAACAAATTTCCTGAGGACTGCTCTCCAGGTGAGTTCTAGTTTCTGCAGTTTTGCAGAAAGAGTATATTCTGGATATCAGGCTCTGATTCTCCTGCCAGGAACATACACATCTAACAGGGGACTCCAGAAGAGCCAAAGCTCTCAGGGCCCCAGGGAACGAGGCCAGGCTGGGGCTGCAGCAGCAGGTGGGGGGAATGGCTGCTCTCTGAGAAGCCACTTGTCCCCAGGCATTGCTGCCACATCCCCCGGGTACTACAGATGGGAAATTTCAGGAACAAAGCTCATCAGAGTCTCTCTGGCCAAGGATCTGAACCTCAGCATTGGAGTCCCCACGCTTCCCTGGGGCGTGTCCTGATCTCCACCCAGAAAGGCTGATTAATCCTAGCCTGAACTCATGTCAGTGCTTATAGTTTCTCAGAGGGCTGCAAGCATTCTAATAGAAGACTTGACAACAAAGCTCTTTCAAGTCTGACTCTGATCCTTAACCGCTGGGATTTGGCACATGTCATCTCTGTGGAGGAGTTGTGTGGGGTATAGTGAGGGGGCCCAGGGAGCCTTTTCTGAAGACAACCATGACAAGGCCCCCCTCACCCCACAGCACCCCCTCACCCCGATGACTCACTAACGAGAGCTGTCACGATCTCCTCCATGCTCTCCAGAAAGCTGCTGAGGTGCTGGGTGAAGGGCAGGTGTGGGGAGGTGACCTGGGCCACCACGGCCGCAGCCTCGGCCCGCGTGGCTTCTGAGTGGCTGTTGTCAGTCAAAATGTCAGCCAAGCACAGAACGCCATCCACCTGCAAGCAGAGAGACAGCAGATGCTCACGACAGTAAGGAAACAGACTCACGTCCCAGACTGGATCCCCAGGGGCTCTGGGGGNGTCAGCCAAGCACAGAACGCCATCCACCTGCAAGCAGAGAGACAGCAGATGCTCACGACAGTAAGGAAACAGACTCACGTCCCAGACTGGATCCCCAGGGGCTCTGGGGGTTTATCCTTTGGCTCCAGAGAGATCAGGGACTGCCCACGGGCTTCTTAGATAGCAGGCGTCAGCAGGTGTCCAGGGGCTAGACCAGGGCGCCCACCGCAGCGAGCTCTAGTAGAAAGAACAGTCCCTTAGGAATCTCACACCCCTAAGCGCCCCTCCTCGCTCCCTCCTGCTCGGTCACTCAGCCTCTCTGAGACTCTGTTTCCTCATCCACCAACAAGGTGTGAGGAGTTAAAGAGATGAAGCAGGAGATGCTGGAGCCAGAAAAGATGCTTGACAAATGTTGGCTCCCCCCTCCCCTCCTTAGGTCACAGCAGCGGGCTGAGCTCAGCATCCTTTTCCCCCATCTTATCCTCCACCACCTTCCCCTACAGAGGCCTTGCTCTCTCTGCCCCACCAGAGAGAAGCAAACCTGGGCACAGGGGACCTGAATGCCAGAGAAAGACGTCAACCCCCCGAGTTGTGCTTCAGTCAGACCTGCTCTTGGCACTGTAACTTCTTGAGAGCTTAATATATGCCCGCTACCACTGTGCAAGTGTTATTACACCATTAATCCTCATAACCGCCTTCCGAGGTCAGTGCTATGATACACAGTGCATGTGTTATTATATCATTCATCCTTTTAATAACCTTCTGAGGTCAGTGTTATCATTATCTTCGATTTAAAGATGAAGAAACTGAGACACACAAAGGTTCATTGATTTACTCCAGATCACAGACTTTAAAACCAGTTGCTTTGGGATTTGAACCAAAACGGCTTGGTCTCAAAGCCCAAGGTTTTGAAGAGGCGTCATGCTGTGCTGCCTTCTGAGAAGTGACCCCTGAGGTCAGCCTCCAGCAAGGGTGAACAGGTGAGACTTGTTCAGAGAAAAAGAGGCAGTAACTTGCCAAGGTCAGCTCAGCAGTACTCCTCAGATGACCCAGGACACCCACCTGCCTGGGGACCCTGCCTTCAAGGGCCAGGGAGACCTTCCCTTGTTCGGGCTCAGGGCGGGGAGGGGCAAGGCAGGGACAGAGGCAGGTGAGGTGAGGTGGGTGAGGCAAAGCCGGTGCAGCTGCCCTGGGCCTGGGCTCCTGTCCCCACACCATTACTTCCTGCCACTCAGCTTCAGCCACACTCCAGGGGCTGCATTTAGTCTGACTAATTACCCAGTCATGTTCTAGGCCTCCCTTAAATGCTCTTGGGAGCCCTAAGGGCCATTAGCAGTGAAAGCCTTTGGCAATCTCAGACTCAAAAGAGACAAATGTGGAAACAGGAGCCTGGGGAACAGTCCGCAATAAAACTTACCTGGATGTGCTCAATAAAAGAGAGCAAACAGCAGACAGCAGTCCCCACAGGACTGGGCTCCTGCCAGGTGTTTGGCTAACAGGCCCTCTGGGAGGGACCTCACCTGGGCCCAGGGAAGAAACGGGGGCTGCTCTGAGCCTAGAAACGGGAAGCCGCCCTCTTCCTGCAACCTAAGGCACCTCGTAAGCTTATCGCCTCCCCGCTTTCAGCACCATCCAAGGCTAGAGAGCAACAGGGTCTCTAGTGGGGGACTCTCAGCCAGTCCAACTCCCTAATCTCATCTTGGATGCACATGGAGTTGCATCCCAGCCCCAGCTGGGAATGCTGGTCAGACCCAAACTAGATTCAGACCTAATCCCCAGCAGGTTCAGGGAGATGGGCCAATCTGAATACACTAGAGAGGTCAGGGAATGGATAGTCCCCAAGGGCCTGCTCACCAGCCCAGACTCCCACTTGGCAAACCCACTGAGCACAGCCTCCCTGAGTGCATGCTGAGTGCCAGGCTGTGTACTGGAGCAGAGGGGCAGGGGCAAGTGACTCATCCCCAAATGACCATTGTACAACCTGACTTCCGGGAAGACCTCCCGGAAGCCACTTTGACTTAAGGCCCGCACCCCAGATTCCCCAGAATGGGGAGGGAGACCCCCTTCAGAGCTCACATCTAGGCACATCTACTGTCATGACAGCACGTATAACTGGATCCCACAGATTCCTGACCCCTGGACAGTGACCCTGAATTGTTGACTGGGTCAGTTTCCCAGGCTTCTGGCTCTGATGCCAGTGACTGGTCACGTGGCCTCCTGCTAGCAAGCGGCCACCAACTGAAACTGATCTCCATATCCATCACCATCTCAGCAACTTCAGTCCAGCTCATCATCAGGAGGCCCTTCCCCCACCACTGGGCTGTGGGTTTGTGTCTGAACCAATTCCTATAGTCTCAGAAAATGCACAGCCTCTGGAGTCACACCTAGCTGTTCTGAATCCTGCCTCCATATTTACTAGCTGGACGATTTTGGTACCTACTTTGAGCCTCTCAGTCATGTCCGACTCTTTGTGACTCCACAGACTGCACCCCACTAGGCTTCTCTGTCTATGGAATTCTCCAGGTGGGAATAGTAGAGTGGGTAGCCATTTCCTTCTCCAAGATGATCGAACCCAGGCCTCCTGCATTGCAGGCAGATTCTTTACCATCTGAGCCACCAGGGAAGTGCTCTCTCTTTCTCTCTTTCTCTCTCTCTCTCTCTATATATATATATATATACACACACACACACACACACCCGTGGCAGATTCATGTCAATATATGGCAAAACCAATACAGTATTGTAAAGTAAAATAAAATAAAAATAAAATTAAAAAAAAATCATAGTTGTGATGTGACAAGAGAGAAGTCTACATCATAATAATAACTCCTTAAGGTACAGAGTTTAGATTGATTCAGACTAACTCAGTCTAAGATTGTATCTATGCTGCTACTGCTAAGTCGCTTCAGTCGTGTCCAACCCTGTGCGACCCCATAGACGGGGGCCCACTGTCTCTGGGATTCTCCAGGCAACAACACTGGAGTGGGTTGCCATTTCCTTCTCCAATGCATGAAAGTGAAAAGTGAAAGGGAAGTCGCTCAGTCGTGTTGGACTCTTAGCAACCCTACCTATACTCCCAATAAAACTTGAAAAAAATAATAAAATAAATAAAATGGATAAACCCCAAAGGGTGCTGAACTCTGGGATTAACTAAGAGCTGCATATGCAGTGCCCGCCACAGGGTGGCACCGTCATTCCACCTCAGCCCCTTCTAGCAGGTACAGTCATCTCTCCTAGACTTGGGGCCCTGAGTCCCTTCACCTTCCCTACCCTGGCTTAGGTCTCCCACCTGGACTTCTCTCCAGGGCTCCTTTCTGCAGGCTCCTCTGAGGTTGTGACCCCGTGGGGAACCTCAGCTCTCTGGATTGAGGCCTGCGAGTTTTCTCATTGGCTTGACAACCTAGAATTTTGCGAAGGTCAGTGACTCCTGTATTAATGCCCAACCAGGAACAATAAGGTGAACAATTACGCTCCTCAGAAGGGAACTGAGAGAAAAAGTACATGCATCTCTAATGTTCAGCAAGCAGCAGCTGAGCATTGCATTGTGACCGATGCTGAACTAGGCAGACTGGTACAAAGATCAGTCGGAACGAAGAGAGAGATGGAAACCAAAGAGAAACGGGTGGGAGAGGGAGAAGCGAAAGAGAGAGGTCATACACGTAAATGAACTGGGGAACTTGACTGGTGCAAAGCCCAGCCTCTCCATTCCTCTCTTTTTCGGCCTTTTGAATTACCTCCCCCTGCTGAGAACTCTCTCCATCTGGGCCTCTCCTCTTCCTGGGCCTCCACGATACCCACTTTGGGGCCCATCTCCTCCTAGCTAACTGGTTCTTAACCCCAGATTTTGCCGTCAGCCCACTCTGGACCACGTCAGCAACACCTCTCAAACCCAAGTGACCTTAATGACTCACTATAGGGACCATCAAGCCTAGCCCGCCAGCTTTGACCTGATCTTGGGAAAGCTTCCCAAGATCCACATACACATTTCCAACCTGCTACTGGGTCTCTTTACGTTCAGTTCCAAAATTAATTTTCCCAGATATTTCATAGACAATTCAAACTCAGTTCACTTACAGCTGAAGTGTTCCTCTTCCCTGCCTTCCCTCCTCACTCCCTCTCAGACCCAGGTAAGAAATCATCTCTTCGGTGAACATGCGCCTTCCTCCCCCAGTCAGAAGATCTCTGTCCTCCACACACTCCGATCTGCCCACAACTAGAGCACTTACCATGTTGGCTCGTGTGTGCTAAGTTGCTTCAGTCATGTTTAACTCTTTGTGACCCTATGGACTATAGCCTGCCAAGCTCCTCTGTCCATGGGATGCTCTAAGCAAGAATACTGGAGTGGGTTGCCATTTCCTTCTCCAGGGGATCTTTTTGACCCAGAGATCAAACCTGCATCTCCCGTGCCTCCTGCATTGGCAGGTGGATTCTTTACCACTGAGCCACCTGGGAAGTCCTACCGTGTTGGTAAATGCCTAGTTTACATGCCCATCCCTGCACTTGGAGCAGCTCCTGCACTGAATCTTCTCTGGTGTCTAGTAGGCAGCTGAGGCCTGACAGACAACTTCAGCTTGTGAAGTGTGGGCTGAATGATCAGGAAACAGAGGCCCAGGGAGGGGAAGAGATTGCTCAGACCATGAAGCAAGGTGATGCCAAGGCCGAGACTCCCATCCTGGTTCCCCCTCTCCTGGCCCTGTGGCCCCTCTGTGGAGCCTTTGACATGGGCAGCAAAGGAAGAGGCTGGCAAGAGGGCCAGGTCAGCAGGGGCTGCTCAACTCAGCTCCTATGGTGGGCCCAGGAGTAGCCCAGCATGAGACCAGTTCCCTCCAACACTGGTCCCATTTCTGGAGAGCCTCCATCCCCAAACACCCGCTTCCCAACCTCAGTCTTGAATTAAATGATGCCAAGAAAACAATCTAATCAAAGCACTTTCACATCCCTACAGAGACTGCTGCTGGAAGCACTTAGAGGTAATTAGCTTTTACACAGAGTGGGCTGGGCTGGGCCTGGTGACAAGCTTTCCTCATGGGATGGCATTCAGGTGATGCTGAGGATGGTCTGGCCTGGTCACTACTTGGGTTGTAGGACTGATGCACCCTGAATCTGGATGAAGAGGGAACAGGCAGACTGTGAAAGTCTCCCTGGGAGGTGGGAGAAGGAGTGTGGAAACCATGCCCTTGAGGAATCCAAGTGTACTGTACACATCACATCCGATTTATGAGCAATGTCCTCCCTTCAGAAAAGCAGCGACAGTGGCTTTTCCGTGAACCTCTAAGGGACATGGGCCAGTATACAAAGGCCCATCATGCATCACCGGCGCTTGCCTGCTACTTTCTAATTCCTTTTTGCATGTTTCATTTTTAGGGAAAGTCAGGAGTTGCTTGTTGTAACAGATCAACAGAATCATGTGAAAGCAGCTATTAACAGCTGTGGGGTGGAATGGGAGCATGACCTAAAGAACCCCCGAATTTCCTCCTTCACCTTTCTGTCCACTTGGACACAAGAAGCCTGCAGAAAAAAAACAAAAAAAAAAACAAAAGACAAGTGGGAACCACAAAGAACTTGGAATCCTGCTCATTGATAGATCTGCATATCCAAGGTACAGCTAAAGGGAAAATCCAATCACAGTCAGAGAGGGAAGCAGGGTCACATCCGAGGAAGCAAGGTCAAGTATGGGCCAAGGGACAGGGCAAAGTATTTGGTGGAATAATTGAGCCCACAGGTCAGAAGCAGGATCTGAATGTGGGATATAAACCAGATGAGGGCAAAGTTCAGGACAAAGTCTATGAACAAAGTAAGGGGTTAAAGGCTTACTTTATAAAGTAACATGTTTGTTTTAAGTAGTGGTGGGAGAGCTGGGAGCCCAATAGAAAGAAAAACACACCTTCAGGAGGAGAATTTAATCTTCCTCCCAAATGAACATACCCAGACCCCACTCATCCTCTTTTACTCTTTCAAACAAGAATCTTCGATTAAAAGTCAAGTGCCAAATCAGACAAAAACAAATATGAGTCTGAAATAGGGAATGGAACAGTGGATGAAAGGGATTATATAACCAGTTTGGCGGCCAAGTCAGTGATGAAGAAAGAGGTGAATTATTGAGGCGGAAAGAAATCAAGAATTAAATCACTTAAGAATATAAGTAGAAAATAATTTCCCCATCAAGCAAGTGATTTTCCTTAAAGCAGATTGTTGAAAAGATGCTCTGGAGGCATTTGGTGGTAGAAGGAGTCGAGTTTGTGAGAAAGTTTCAAAGGTCACTAAGAAAAAGTGTGCTTCCCTTTGGGTGAAGGTTGCTAGGCATGTGCTGATATGAAAGCACCAGGTTTTCCACAAGGCACTCCTGGCTCAGCTGGAATCTGAACTGAACCAAAGTTCTTCTAGGTCAGTGGTTACCTGCCTGGTTCTCAGATGATCAGGATCGTCTGTGGAATTGTTATAACAGTAATGCCTCCACTTCACCACCAGAAGTTCTGATTTAGCTGGTCTGGGATGGAGTCTTGTCATCAATATTTTCAAGCTTCCTCAAGTGACTCTAGCAGAGATCCTGGGTTCAGCCCACTCTTCTAGAGGTAGCGATGGTACAGTGGGAGCTAGAAGTAAGAAAATCCTGGGTTCACAACTCAACTGTGTTAACTGCTGACCTGATGAAATGGGCAAGTTATTCATCTTCTCTAAGCCTCAGTATTCTAGTCCTTAAAATGATAATGCCACACTTAAGGAAAAAGTGAATGAATACCAAAAGCATTCCCCCTGAAATCTGTATCAAGACAGAGATAGCTATTATCACCACTGCTACTTAATACTTTACAGTGGGCCTAGGTAATACAAGAGAAAGAAATAAAAAGGTACAATGACTCCAAACGAGGAAGTGAAACTGTCATAATTTACAGATGACATGATTGTACCCCTGTGGCACAGTTGGTAAAGACTCTGCCTGCCAATGCAAGAGATGCAAGAGACGTGGGTTCAATCCCTGGAGAAGGGAATGGCAACCCATTCCAATATTCTTGCCAGGGAAATTCCATGGACAGAGGAGCCTGGCAGGCTACAGTCCATGGGATCACAAAAGAGTCAGACATGACTGAGCACTCACTTCTTCTTCAATGTACGTAATCCAAATCTGTATAAAGTCCCAAAGAATCTATATACCACTAAAATTAATAAGTAAATTCAGCAAGATCATTAGATACAATATTCAAAATTATATTTTCTATATATCATCAATAATTAGAAAATAAAAATTCAAATAACACACATTAGCCTAAAAACATATCTAGAAATAAATCTAAAAAATGTGTAAGATATCAATACTGAAAACTCAAAACATTGCTGAGAGAGAGTAGGAAGGTATACATTTATTGACTGGAATACCCTAAGTACATCTTAGACAGTAATACCTAATACTGTCTAAGATGTCAACTTTTCCTGAATTTATTTACAAATTTAAAGAAATTTCAATCAAAGTCTCTGCAGGTGTCTTTCTTTGGAGAAAGTAACAAGTTGATTCTAAATTATATATAGAAAAGCATAAAACTTAGAATTACCAATAAAGTTTTAAATAAGAACAATATTAGAGGATATATACTACCAAATATGAAAAATTATTTAGATTATAGGGACTCAGCCAAGGCCATATTGGTACAAGGCTGGACAAAAAGACTAACTGAACAGAAAAATAGTCCAAAAACAGACATAGCCGTGTCATTACTTTACCTACAACAAAGGTACCACTTTAATTCAGCGGTGAAAAATATTATCTTTTTGATAAATGGTGGGTGACTTCACTTTCACTTTTCACTTTCATGCATTGGAGAAGGAAATGGCAGTCCACTCCAGTGTTCTTGCCTGGAGAATCCCAGGGACGGCGGAGCCTGGTGGGCTGCCGGGTATGGGGTCGCACAGAGTCGGACACGGTTGAGGCGACTTAGCAGCAGCAGCAGCAGCAGCTGACTCCATTGGATATCATATGGAAAAACACTGAATCTTGAACATCAAAAAAATGTAATTTAAAATAGACCATTGAACTAAATGTAAAAGGTTAAATAATAAAGCTCCTAGAAGAAAATATAGGAGAATTTTTTCATGATTTGGGGGAACATAAACCTTTTTTAAATGGAGACAAGAAACACTAACTATAAAAGAAAAGATCGATAAATTGGGCTTTATCAAAGTTAATTTCTATCCATCTGAAGACACCACTAAGAAAATGAAAAAGCAAACCATGGACTGAGAATATGTATTCTTAATGCACATATCTGACAAAGGGTTTTATGTAGAATACATATTTTTAAGCTTGTAAATCAATAAGAAAAAGGCAATTCATTTTTTTTAATGGGCAAAAGTCTCAAACAGACATTTCACAGAAGATAACCAAATGGTCAGTGAGTGTTCAGTTGCTTCAGTCACGTCCAACAATCTGCAGTCCCATGAACTATAGCCTGCCACGCTCCTCTGTCCATGGAATTCTCCAAGTAAGAGTACTGGAACGGGTTGCCATTTCCTTCTCCAGGGGATCCTCCCAACCCAGGGATCGAACCCGAGTCTCCTGAAGCTCCTGCACTGCCGGTAGATTCTTTACCATTAAGCCACCATGGAAGCCCTTGGTTTTGCATGTGTGTATATATATGTGCACATATGTATATGTTATTATATATATTAATGTATATAACATATCATATACACAAGTTACAATTTTTTGCAGTAATCACAAATACTGAAACCCATGGTTTGTTCTGCTTATATAGTGCTCTACTTCCATTGAAACAAAATTGTTAATCACACTTCAAAGGAAAATTTAACCCACAGAGGCACATGTCATGGCACAAACCAATTAAATGAAGCATTTATTCAAATTCCTTCCTGTCTGAAGGGCAGGAAACAATTTAAGATAATTTCGTAAAAAACCAAAAGTTGGGGGATTCCCTGGCAGTCCGGTGGTTAGGACTCCAGGCTTTTACCAGCCGGAGTGAGGGTTCAAACCCTTGTCAGGGAAGTAAGATGCTACAAAATCACAAACCACACAATGCAGCCAAAGAAACAACAACAAAAGTCTCCTGCTCCCTCAGGAGCAGGAAAATAATTCTGTTTTTTCAATGATAGGTCAATGACCTAAATAATAATGGTATAGAATGGAGTAATGAAAATGATCTCCCCTTAGTATGCTAGATATGCAAACTGGCAGATATAACTGGCCCAACAAAAGTTTGAAGCTTGCATTAAAATGGACAGAAGGCATTGTCAACGAATTTTATGAACATGTAAGTTGAAACATAGGGTCGGTGGGCCTTTTAAGAGCTGCCATCTGAAGACACTACCCTTTTGGGTTTGAAAAGCTACATTAAATGCTTGGAAATGATATGGAAGAATAGCTCAAAAGTATTACTTGTCAGTGAGATGAAAATTAAAATCACCATGAGAGATCACTATATGCCCAAGCAGGCCAGGAGAAGGGCACCGCATGTCCAGTTACCCACAAGGCTTCAGATTAATTATTTGGTTTTTGTTTTTTGGCTGCATCACACAGTACGTGGGATCTTAGTACTCAGCCAGGATCAAACCTACACCCCCTGCAGTGAAAGTGCAGAATCTTAACTACTGGAATTCCCAAACTAATTATTTGTACTTTTAAAGTAGCCCAAAGTGAAAGAAAGTGAAGTCGCTCAGTCGTGTCCGACTCTTTGCGACCCCATGGACTGTAGCTTACCAGGCTTGTCTGTCCATGGGATTCTCTGGGCAAGAATACTGGAGTGGGTTACCATTTCCTTCTCCAGGGGATCTTCCCGACCCAGGGATCAAACCCAGGTCTCCCGCTTCGGAGGCAGACGCTTTAACCTCTGAGCCACCAAAGCAGCCCAAGGGAGAACGAGACACTCCTTTGGAAACTGTGTGTTCACTGTGTGGGTCTTCCCATTGCCCCTTCCTCTCTTACCCTGTGTCTCCTCCTCTTTTCATTACTCCTCCCTCTCCTTGTCTCTGTCTCTGTGTGTGACCAGAGTACCCACCAGGTGGATCCTGGTTCCCCTCCACCTCTGTGCTGTTGGTGCCAGGCTGTTCCCAGGAAATGGGTCCTCCCATGTCAAATTCTGCCCCCAAACCTCCACACTCTATCTTCCCTGTCTTCTCACTGTCTCTGCTACAGCAGCTTCCTTCCCCTGCTGGCCTCTGAATTGGCACTGGCCCCGCTCCAGAAGCCCAGGGGAACCCGTGATGGTACAGGCCCCACCTCTGCCACCGTCCAGGGTCCTGAGCAGCCCTCACTTCCCTGTGGCACAGCTTCCCTTCTCCCCAACACAAGCATCATGTTTACATCTGAATTCTTACAGACAGATTCCCTGCTCACACTAGATTACGTGGGAGTACAGCCAGGAAATGAACTTTACTGATGTTTTACCCTGCCGAGCTTACTGCCCCTCACCCACCATACACACACACACACACACACACACACACAAACACACACACACACGGTTCTCAAGCACAGTCTATGAACTCACAGGGAGAGGTGCCCAGTTGCCTTCTGACAACACACAGTGACCGCAGGGAAGAGGCCCCAGAACCCCAGCCCAGCCAGCTCAACACCTTCTAAGTTGTGTTCACACGTTCATCCTCCAAGATCACTTCACTGGGCACAGGATACCAGCAGAACAGATTCTCCACTCAGCAAATGAGAACCCCAAGGCTTACAGGGATTAGGAAAGTTCCCTGTGGTTTCCCAGCAAACCAGTAGCTAAGGAGGAGCTGGTCCAGGCTCTCCGCACTATTGCCAGTCTGGAGACAAGGTCTGTTTGCGGACTCCAGAGCTTGGGCGCAGAGTGACAGGAGGGAGGGAAAGGGAGGGGAGAGGAAGCTGGAACCGACTACTCGGGCCAGATGGTACAAAAAGGGGCTCAGGGCAAATCCCACAGAGACTTTCAGCCAGTGCATCCTTGCCGAGGGATCTACAACGTCTTCCCTCCCACACCCCACCCCACGCAGGGGCCCAGAACTGCTCACAGGCTATATCCGCAAGTAGCCAGCAGCCAGCCTTCTGGGTGCCGCCCTGCTGCTAACAATGAGGGCCTGGGATGCAGGAACTTTGCCTCTCTGAGTCTCTATCCTGCCATCAGCAATGGAAGGATGCACCAATGGAACTCTTCCAACTGTATTTATTCATCCATGCAACAAAAATTATTCATCTGTGTGTGCAAGCCACTTCCCTGATGGGCCAAGGAGTGGGCGAGACAGTGTCTGCTGGTGGGGAAGCTTAGACAGTGCTCTGAGGTCAGGGGTATAGGTCATGCTCTCAGAGACGCACCAAGGACAGTGTGAGCTCCAAGAGGGAGAGGGCCACCAGGAAGGCCATTCAGAGATGGGCATCGACCAACATCGGCAAGTACTGCTGAGCCACTCCACTGGGACAGCCTAGCCTAGGCAGGTGCTGCAGGCAGGGAAGCCCTGAGAATGGTTAGTGGAAGAATTGGAAAACAGCTTGCACTTATGGTATGTTGACTCATTGGGCTCTCACTGTCTGCAAGTCAGGGATTATCACTGCGCTTTACNCGACCGACATCGGCAAGTACTGCTGAGCCACTCCACTGGGACAGCCTAGCCTAGGCAGGTGCTGCAGGCAGGGAAGCCCTGAGAATGGTTAGTGGAAGAATTGGAAAACAGCTTGCACTTATGGTATGTTGACTCATTGGGCTCTCACTGTCTGCAAGTCAGGGATTATCACTGCGCTTTACACATGATGGCACGGGGCTGGAGCGGGGCAAAGTCAACTCATAGTGAGTGGGCGGAAAGCCAGACATCAACCCGGGTCTGTGTGCCGGAGGGACAGTGTGCTGAACATGGCTTGCTTAGAGGGCAGCTTTAGTACTGGGCTTGGGGTGGGGGTGGGGGACAGGGGTGGATTTTGTGCAGTGAGAACTAGGGGGTTTAGGAAGGCTTCTGCTCCAGGAAGGCATAGGACAAGCACTGTGGAAGACTGCAAGCTGGGGACATGTTAGATCACAAGAGGGCATCCCTGGTGGTTCAGACTGCAAAGAATCTGCCTGCAATTCAGAAGACCTGGGCTTCATCCCTGGACCAGGAAGATCTCCTGGAGAAGGGAATGGCTACCCACTCTAGTACTGTTGCCTGGAGAATACCATGGACAGAGGGGCCTAGCAGTCCACAGCGTTGCAGAGTCAGATACCACTGAGCAACTAACACTAGATTACAAGATGTATCTCCCAACTCCCCCGGGAGGAAGCTGCTTTAGTAAAAAGAAGACTCTGTTGCCTTGAATTTGCAAATCTGGCCACATTCAGGACACATCGTGGCCCTGACTATTGGTTCAGATCAGTTTTGCCAAGTAGAGAAGACAGCACAAGGCCGCATGTCAGAGGCAGCTGCTGCTCTTGTCCACCAGGTGACGCTGTTGCACAGCGCATGGGAACCAGCCGAGGCCCGGCTGAGCTGAGCCTTTCCCCGCTGCCACATGCAAGATTGAGGCTGCCCTCTTCAAACTCAGGTTTAGAGTGCGGTGCAGACCCGGGGCCACCAGAGCCTTCTTCTGTCTGGACAATACTGGCCCCTACATAATCTCTGAGTGAATCTCAAAGACAGGGGGAGCAGGGCAGAGTGCCTAATTCTATCCCATCTCCACATCTTGGGGGCTTCCCTGATGGCTCAGATGCTTCCCTGCTGGCTGCCTGCAGTGCAGGAGACCCAGGTTCAGTCTCTGGGTTGGGAAAATTCCCTGGAGAAAGAAATGGCAACCCACTCCAGTATTCTTGCCTGTAAAATTCCATGGACAGAAGAGCCTGCAGGCTACAGTCCATGAGGTCGCAAAGAGTCAGACACAACACTGCCTCTGCCAGTGTCTTTATGCCTTGTAGCCTCAACTTTCCCTTCTGTAAAATGGGCATAACCATCTCTGTGTGCCTTCCCTGTAAAATGACTGTGTGGATCAAATGAGCAAAAAGATGAGAAAAACTGGTTGATTTTTTTTGCAGATGTAACTTATTTCTGACCACCTGCAGCCCTACAAGAAACAGGCAATGGAAAGAAACTCCTGTAAGACAGCAGCTGGAGAGACAGCGCCTCCCCACCCAGTTCCCTCCTGCCCAGGGTTTCTGGGTCCAGGCCTCCCTGTCTCAAGCCTGGCCCTTCAGATGTCAGGGCAATCCCAAGAACCTGCCCCAGGGAACAGGGTAAGGGAGCTGCGTCGAGACAGGCAGCCGTGTCCCCATCCTTCATCACTGATGGTTCTCTTCTTAGACTTGAAGTTGAGCCGTCCTTCCCTCCCCGCTGTTCATGTTTAATTTCTCCATCGATTTTCATTAAACTCTCTTCTTGGCTCCAACACAGGATGAACTCCTTATTTGAAAAAAATGAAATAAGAGGGAGGAGGGAATAAAAGAAATCTCTTTCGAAAGTAAGATAGTCTCTGGTGTCACGGCTGGAAGAGGCAATTACCAGAACTCTCTTGGAGGTTCTCAGGCCATTTGAGCA
>SJYX01011069.1:0-12237 GCA_006410675.1 Oreotragus oreotragus | reverse complement strand
TTTAATTTACTTTGCCAACAAAGGTCCATCTAATCAAGCTATGGGTTTTCCAGTAGTCATGTATGGATGTGAGAGTTGGACCATAAAGAAAGCTGAGTGCCAAAGAATTGATACTTCTGAATTGTGGTGTTAGAGAAGACTCTTGAAAATCCCTTGGACTGCAAGGAGATCCAACCAGTCCATCTGAAAGGAAATCAGTCCTGAATATTCACTGGAAGGACTGATGCTGAAGCTGAAACTCCAATACTTTGGCCATCTGATGGGAAGAACTGACTCACTGGAAAAGACTCTGATGCTGGGAAAGATTGAAGGCAGGAGGAGAAGGGGATGATAGAGGATGAGATGGTTGGATGGCATCACCGACTCAATGGACACGAGTCTGTGATGGACAGGGAGGCCTGACATGCTGCAGTCCATGGGATCGCAAAGAGTTGGACACGACTGAGCAACTGAACTGATGGTATTTAATATACTATCCTGTGCTCCACAGAGATGCATGCATAGGGAACTTGGCCAGTGCCTTTGAGAAGTTTGTAATATATTCATTTACAGCCTTGGGGTGAAAAGACATTAGTAGAAAAAGGGAGTGGAGAGAGCTAAGGGACCACATTTATAATCAAAAAGGATAAACATCGCCCTCTTCCCATCTGCTGTTTGTTCCAGGCAGGGACATTGTGAGGGGGTCACTGAGGCCTGGGCCTGGGTGCTGGCCTCAGAGTCCTCTCCAGGAACTCCCCTCCACGCTCAGCAAAGACTAGGGCCCACCCTGCAGGCCTGACGAGGTCCCAGAACGACCCCGCGATACTTTCCTCTGCTGCTGGACTAGAGAAAGTCGTTCACTTGGGGAGGAAGAAGTGGCTCCCTGAGGGTCTCTGGGGTCCCCACTCCCTCCTTTCTAAGATGGGGAGCTGCCTCTGGCCCCAGCAGAGGGAAGCCGGCTGCCACTGCTCTAGGGACGTCATGGGGTCTCACAGTGAGGCGGGGAAGAACGAGGCCCCCAGGACACAGAGCCTTGAGGAGGGGAACCCAGGAGACCACACTCCTGGGGGCCTCCAAAGCTCAAATAGGTCTCATCCAAAGGGAGTGAATGAATGAAGGGGTTGGACTGGCAGTGAGATGAAATGATGCTCCCACGCTGGGCACAGGCTCTGGCTTCCGGCTCACCACCCTCTCCCCATCCCTCAGGGTGGCTTCCAACAGAGCAGGAGGAAGTGCCTGGCACTGGCTAGGGGGGATTCCCTAGGAGCCTCGTGCTCCTCATTCGTTTTCAAACATTGCCATTTCCAGCCAAGGCAGCTGGAAATTGAACGTGACGTGGTCAGGGGGCAGTGGGCACCGGTGCTCATTTCTGAGAAGTGAGCAAGTATAGACACTCTCCTTGGGCCAAGTGACTCTTGCAGACATGAAATGGTGGCATCAACATTTCTTCTTAAAATAAGCATTTCTTGTTTGTAAAAATCATTCTTGTGCCTATAAATGTTTCAATCAAAGAAATGTTTTCTTTGTTCAGAGGTATTCAATTGGCCAGACAGGGCCAGGGCTGTGACAAGATGCCCAACCTTGCTCTGGAAGCAACAGTCAGCCTTCCAGGTGGGGGGCAGGCCCTTCCAGCCCTTCCCAGGCTCCCTGCCACTCTGTGGCTCAAATGTACCAGGGTGAGCATCTTCAAAATAAAGACTCCTTCTAATCAAAAGATAGGATTGACTTGGTGATATTTCCATAGACAAGAAAGAGTCTTAAAAAAAGAGGCCCAATTCTTACCCAAACCCAAGCTAGACACCTGGATGATTCCATGAGCTCAGCTTGCCCTCCTCAACCTCTCTGCCTACACCTGTAGCCTCATATTGGCAAATCCCCACCTTGCCCCAGTATGCTGCTCTGAGGGCGTCTTCAGTCCCTCCAAGTGGACGCTGAGACCAGGTGGACAAAGAGACACACACGGAGGTTGCAGGAGTGGGGGGACGGGACACAGACCTGGGTGCATCCTGCCCTGTGTCACACCCCCTCTGAACACTGGAGCCAGCCTGTCAGCAGGCCTGTACAGATGGAGATCCATTCCATGCTGACACCTGCTGGAAGTGGCCCCAGCTTGGCTGGGACCTCCAGTGGCACAGGCAGGCCCATGGTGAGCAGTTATGGAGTGGGCGCTTCCCACCGCAGGCTAGCGAGCGTTCAAAGAGGCCCTTTGATGTCAAAACCCACCCTGAGTCCCCCTCATCTGGTGTGGAAACCTGCATTTATTAAGTAAGAGTTCTTTTATCATCCCATTTTCCTTGATAATCTAACAGAGACTCAAGTCAGGCTGAGCCTGGATCAGCTTGAGTGAGTGAAAGTTGCTCAGTCGGGTCTGACTCTTTGCAATCCCAGGGACTGTAGGCCCCGAGTCTCCCCTGTCCATGGGATTCTCCAGGCAAGAATACTGGAGTGGCAATCACTCAATGTATACTAGCTCACTCTACCCTTGGGAAGACAACAAAGAAGTGTTTATACAGATATCAATGAGAAGAATGCATTATATAAATTTAGAAGCACCTATAAATATATAAATCAGTGTATACACTTGTGCATTTATATATGTCACTGTAATATATATTATATATAACACGTACTTTATATATGTCAAGATCTCAAAGGGAACTTCTGAAATTAAAAAACAAATTTAATATTAAAAAAAAAAGAATACTGGAGTGGTTGCCATTTCCTTTTCCAGGGGATCTTCCTGACCCAGGGATTGAACACAGGTATCCTGCATGCCAGGCAGATTCTTTACCGTTTGAGCCACCAGGGAAGTCCCTCATAGAGCAAACACACTCAGCCTCTATGTGATGCTTCCAGAGCCCTTGCCTCCCCTTTGCTCACTCCTTTGGTCCCGGATGCAGTTCAGAAGGCTTCTCTGGGTTTCATCCTGGAGCCCGAGAACCGAGGTGGCTGTTAAAGGGAGGGCTGCAGGTTAGGCAGGGCCCCGCCCAGAGGTGGACTCCCCACGTCCTGTCCCCCAGTGTAGAGAAGGATCCCTGTGCCTTGGCCAGTGGGTGGCTGTGCTATCAGACAGCACATGTTCAACCAGCTCAGCTGCACACCAGATGTGTATAAGAGACAGGTCTGGCTCTATAGAATGACCATACCATCATGGTTCTCTGGATCATTAAGACCTTTTTTGTACAGTTCTTCTGTGTGTTCTTGCCATTTCTTCTTAATACCTTCTGCTTCTGTTAGGTCTTTCCCATTTCTGTCCTTATCATGCCCATCCTTGAAAGAAATTTTCCCTTGGTATCTCTAATTTTCTTGAAGAGATCTTTAGTCTTTCCCATTCTATTGTTTTCCTCTATTTCTTTAGCATTGTTCATTTAAGAAAGGCCTCTTATCTCTCCTTGCTATTCTCTGGTTCTCTGCATTCATTTGGGTATATCTTTCCCTTTCTCCCTTGCCTTTCACTTCTCTTCTTTCCTCAGCTATTTGTAAAGCCTCCTCAACCACTTTGCCTTCTTGCATTTCTTCTTCTTTGGAACGGTTTTGATCACTGTCTTTCATACAATGTTATGAGACTCTGTTCATCATTTTCCAGAAACTCTGTCTACCAAATCTAATCCCTTGAATCTATTTGTCACCTCCATGGTATAATCATAAGGGATTTGATTTAGGTCATACCTGAATGGTCTAGTGGTTTCCCCTACTTTACTCAAGTTAAGCCTGAAGTTTGCAGTAAGGAGCTCATGATTGGAGCCACTCTCAGCTCCAGGTACTGCTTTTGCTGACTGTATAGAGCTTCTCCATCTTTAGTTGCAAAGAATATAATCAATCAGATTTCAGTATTGACCTTCTGGTGATGTCCATGTGTACTGTCATCTCGTGTTGGTGGAAAAGGGTCTTTGCTATGACCAGTGTGTTCTCTTGGCAAAACTCTGTTAGCCTTTGCCCTGCTTCATTTTCTACTCCAAGGTCAAACTTGCCTGTTACTCCAGGTATCTCTTGACTTCCTACTTTTACGTTCCAATCCCCTGTGATGAAAAGCACATTTTTTTTTTTTTTTTTGGTGTAAACTCTAGAAGGTGTTTTAGGTCTTCATGGAACTGATCAGCTTTTCAGCATCAGTGGTTGGGGCATACACTTGGATTACTGTGATGTTGGATGATTTGCCTTGGAAATGAACCAATATCATTCTGTTATTGTTGAGATTGCACCCAAGTACTGCATTTGAGACTCTTGTTGACTGTGAGGGATACTCTATTTCTTCTAAGGGATTCTTGCCCACAGTAGTAGATATATTGGTCATCTGAATTAAATTAGCCATCCCCATCAATTTTAGTTCACTGATTCCTAAGATGTCGATGTTGCCATCTGCTGATTGACCATGTCCAGTTTACCTTGATTCATGGATCTAACATTCCAGGTTCCTATGCAACATTGTTCTTTACAACATTAGACTTTACTTTCACCACCAGACACATCCACATCTGAGCATGGTTTCCATTTTGTCACAGCCGCTTCATTCTTTCTGGAGCTAGTAATAATTGCCCTCTACTTCTCTGCGATAGCATATTGGATACCACCTGACCTGTGGGGCTCATCTGGTGTCATATATTTTTGCCTTTTCATAGGGTTCTCCAGACAAGAATACTGGAGTGGTTTGCAATTTCCCTCTCCGTGGACCATGTTTTGTCAGGACTCTTCACTATGACCGTCTTGGGTGGCCCTGCATGGCATGGCTCATAGCTTCATTGAGTTACGCAAGCCCCTTCACCACAACAAGGCTGTGATCCATGAAGGGAATGAAAACTCTGCAGCTCATCAAAACAGGGTTGTGGTGATGGCCACAGAACACTGTAAGGAGACTGGTAACCACCAAATTCTACACTGAAGAGGGTGAGTTTTATGGTACGGAAATTATACTTCAGTGAAGCTTTAAGAAACAGACAAAAGAAACAGCCGAAGAGTACCCCTCTGTGGCCCTCACCCCTAAGCCCCCATCTGTGCTTTGTCAGCAGGGAGCCATGCTGACCACCCACACGTGTCATGCTTGACTCCTCCCTCTGACTTAGGGGGCATTTGGCATTTGGGTGGGTGCTTTGGGCTGTCATGTGGGTTCTAAGGCTCTTGGTACTAACTAGTAGGTGGGGAAAGGATGTATGAGAGCATCCCATGGCAAATTGTCCCCTGTCCCACAGGACTTCAGACAAATGTCCTATCCATGTTCTCTTACATACAGGTAAGTCTTGCCTTCTGTCACTTATCCTTAAGTCAACCTGTTCTCTTTGTTTTCTTTCATTTCGAATCCAGGGTGGCTGCTGATCCTCTTACTTTCTTAAGTTATAGTGACTTTTTCTGTCTTGATGTCAGCAACCCATGACTCCTTGTGCTTTTGTGATTTGGGAGCACGGGGTCACTCCACATGGCTGGGACCTGGAGCCAGCTGTGACTCAGGCCCTTTTCTTCCAATGAGAGGGTCTATCCCCAGGCTTGGCCCTCCTTGGGGGCAGCTGGTTCCTCTGCACTTTTCCTGGTCCCAGGTCTCCGGTTTCCAGGCAGCTGGCATTTCCAGCCTACTCCTTCAGACAGCTGGCACCACACACCAGACTTGTTGGCACCAAGTGGTCTGGGTATTCCCCCTGCAACAGAGGCCCTGTGAAAAAGAAAGAGGCAGGGAGCCTTCGCTGGGACATCTCCCCACCAGCCTGCCCTGCCGTACTCCGTGTGATGCAGGAGGTAGGTCATGCCTCTCCCTGTCTTGCTGAGTCTGACTTTATAAATACCTCTCTCCCTTGGTAAGGCCTACGCCTTACCCAAGCCAGTGACAATGACAGTGAGGAGTCCAGTCTGAGCCCTGGGACACGCGGCCTAACTCTTCTCTTACTCCTTGCTCTCTGCGTCAGATGCCTTTGGGCCTCTTCACTTCCTTCCTCAGGCCAAGCATCCCTGCTCACCACCACTGGCCAGCAGCAAGCTCTCGTCTCTGGCTCGTGCAATGCTTTATTCCTAGTTCTGTGATGCTGTAGACGACTTATTTCTGCATATAGGGGAGTCCCTCCCAGACAGTCCTTCTCATGCAGTCTATGAGCAACTACGTGAGTGACGCTCAGGGCCTATCTTTCCAGAAATGTCTGCTGAGCATCTATGGTATTTAATTTACTTTGCCAACAAAGGTCCATCTAATCAAGCTATGGGTTTTCCAGTAGTCATGTATGGATGTGAGAGTTGGACCATAAAGAAAGCTGAGTGCCAAAGAATTGATACTTCTGAATTGTGGTGTTAGAGAAGACTCTTGAAAATCCCTTGGACTGCAAGGAGATCCAACCAGTCCATCTGAAAGGAAATCAGTCCTGAATATTCACTGGAAGGACTGATGCTGAAGCTGAAACTCCAATACTTTGGCCATCTGATGGGAAGAACTGACTCACTGGAAAAGACTCTGATGCTGGGAAAGATTGAAGGCAGGAGGAGAAGGGGATGATAGAGGATGAGATGGTTGGATGGCATCACCGACTCAATGGACACGAGTCTGTGATGGACAGGGAGGCCTGACATGCTGCAGTCCATGGGATCGCAAAGAGTTGGACACGACTGAGCAACTGAACTGATGGTATTTAATATACTATCCTGTGCTCCACAGAGATGCATGCATAGGGAACTTGGCCAGTGCCTTTGAGAAGTTTGTAATATATTCATTTACAGCCTTGGGGTGAAAAGACATTAGTAGAAAAAGGGAGTGGAGAGAGCTAAGGGACCACATTTATAATCAAAAAGGATAAACATCGCCCTCTTCCCATCTGCTGTTTGTTCCAGGCAGGGACATTGTGAGGGGGTCACTGAGGCCTGGGCCTGGGTGCTGGCCTCAGAGTCCTCTCCAGGAACTCCCCTCCACGCTCAGCAAAGACTAGGGCCCACCCTGCAGGCCTGACGAGGTCCCAGAACGACCCCGCGATACTTTCCTCTGCTGCTGGACTAGAGAAAGTCGTTCACTTGGGGAGGAAGAAGTGGCTCCCTGAGGGTCTCTGGGGTCCCCACTCCCTCCTTTCTAAGATGGGGAGCTGCCTCTGGCCCCAGCAGAGGGAAGCCGGCTGCCACTGCTCTAGGGACGTCATGGGGTCTCACAGTGAGGCGGGGAAGAACGAGGCCCCCAGGACACAGAGCCTTGAGGAGGGGAACCCAGGAGACCACACTCCTGGGGGCCTCCAAAGCTCAAATAGGTCTCATCCAAAGGGAGTGAATGAATGAAGGGGTTGGACTGGCAGTGAGATGAAATGATGCTCCCACGCTGGGCACAGGCTCTGGCTTCCGGCTCACCACCCTCTCCCCATCCCTCAGGGTGGCTTCCAACAGAGCAGGAGGAAGTGCCTGGCACTGGCTAGGGGGGATTCCCTAGGAGCCTCGTGCTCCTCATTCGTTTTCAAACATTGCCATTTCCAGCCAAGGCAGCTGGAAATTGAACGTGACGTGGTCAGGGGGCAGTGGGCACCGGTGCTCATTTCTGAGAAGTGAGCAAGTATAGACACTCTCCTTGGGCCAAGTGACTCTTGCAGACATGAAATGGTGGCATCAACATTTCTTCTTAAAATAAGCATTTCTTGTTTGTAAAAATCATTCTTGTGCCTATAAATGTTTCAATCAAAGAAATGTTTTCTTTGTTCAGAGGTATTCAATTGGCCAGACAGGGCCAGGGCTGTGACAAGATGCCCAACCTTGCTCTGGAAGCAACAGTCAGCCTTCCAGGTGGGGGGCAGGCCCTTCCAGCCCTTCCCAGGCTCCCTGCCACTCTGTGGCTCAAATGTACCAGGGTGAGCATCTTCAAAATAAAGACTCCTTCTAATCAAAAGATAGGATTGACTTGGTGATATTTCCATAGACAAGAAAGAGTCTTAAAAAAAGAGGCCCAATTCTTACCCAAACCCAAGCTAGACACCTGGATGATTCCATGAGCTCAGCTTGCCCTCCTCAACCTCTCTGCCTACACCTGTAGCCTCATATTGGCAAATCCCCACCTTGCCCCAGTATGCTGCTCTGAGGGCGTCTTCAGTCCCTCCAAGTGGACGCTGAGACCAGGTGGACAAAGAGACACACACGGAGGTTGCAGGAGTGGGGGGACGGGACACAGACCTGGGTGCATCCTGCCCTGTGTCACACCCCCTCTGAACACTGGAGCCAGCCTGTCAGCAGGCCTGTACAGATGGAGATCCATTCCATGCTGACACCTGCTGGAAGTGGCCCCAGCTTGGCTGGGACCTCCAGTGGCACAGGCAGGCCCATGGTGAGCAGTTATGGAGTGGGCGCTTCCCACCGCAGGCTAGCGAGCGTTCAAAGAGGCCCTTTGATGTCAAAACCCACCCTGAGTCCCCCTCATCTGGTGTGGAAACCTGCATTTATTAAGTAAGAGTTCTTTTATCATCCCATTTTCCTTGATAATCTAACAGAGACTCAAGTCAGGCTGAGCCTGGATCAGCTTGAGTGAGTGAAAGTTGCTCAGTCGGGTCTGACTCTTTGCAATCCCAGGGACTGTAGGCCCCGAGTCTCCCCTGTCCATGGGATTCTCCAGGCAAGAATACTGGAGTGGCAATCACTCAATGTATACTAGCTCACTCTACCCTTGGGAAGACAACAAAGAAGTGTTTATACAGATATCAATGAGAAGAATGCATTATATAAATTTAGAAGCACCTATAAATATATAAATCAGTGTATACACTTGTGCATTTATATATGTCACTGTAATATATATTATATATAACACGTACTTTATATATGTCAAGATCTCAAAGGGAACTTCTGAAATTAAAAAACAAATTTAATATTAAAAAAAAAAGAATACTGGAGTGGTTGCCATTTCCTTTTCCAGGGGATCTTCCTGACCCAGGGATTGAACACAGGTATCCTGCATGCCAGGCAGATTCTTTACCGTTTGAGCCACCAGGGAAGTCCCTCATAGAGCAAACACACTCAGCCTCTATGTGATGCTTCCAGAGCCCTTGCCTCCCCTTTGCTCACTCCTTTGGTCCCGGATGCAGTTCAGAAGGCTTCTCTGGGTTTCATCCTGGAGCCCGAGAACCGAGGTGGCTGTTAAAGGGAGGGCTGCAGGTTAGGCAGGGCCCCGCCCAGAGGTGGACTCCCCACGTCCTGTCCCCCAGTGTAGAGAAGGATCCCTGTGCCTTGGCCAGTGGGTGGCTGTGCTATCAGACAGCACATGTTCAACCAGCTCAGCTGCACACCAGATGTGTATAAGAGACAGGTCTGGCTCTATAGAATGACCATACCATCATGGTTCTCTGGATCATTAAGACCTTTTTTGTACAGTTCTTCTGTGTGTTCTTGCCATTTCTTCTTAATACCTTCTGCTTCTGTTAGGTCTTTCCCATTTCTGTCCTTATCATGCCCATCCTTGAAAGAAATTTTCCCTTGGTATCTCTAATTTTCTTGAAGAGATCTTTAGTCTTTCCCATTCTATTGTTTTCCTCTATTTCTTTAGCATTGTTCATTTAAGAAAGGCCTCTTATCTCTCCTTGCTATTCTCTGGTTCTCTGCATTCATTTGGGTATATCTTTCCCTTTCTCCCTTGCCTTTCACTTCTCTTCTTTCCTCAGCTATTTGTAAAGCCTCCTCAACCACTTTGCCTTCTTGCATTTCTTCTTCTTTGGAACGGTTTTGATCACTGTCTTTCATACAATGTTATGAGACTCTGTTCATCATTTTCCAGAAACTCTGTCTACCAAATCTAATCCCTTGAATCTATTTGTCACCTCCATGGTATAATCATAAGGGATTTGATTTAGGTCATACCTGAATGGTCTAGTGGTTTCCCCTACTTTACTCAAGTTAAGCCTGAAGTTTGCAGTAAGGAGCTCATGATTGGAGCCACTCTCAGCTCCAGGTACTGCTTTTGCTGACTGTATAGAGCTTCTCCATCTTTAGTTGCAAAGAATATAATCAATCAGATTTCAGTATTGACCTTCTGGTGATGTCCATGTGTACTGTCATCTCGTGTTGGTGGAAAAGGGTCTTTGCTATGACCAGTGTGTTCTCTTGGCAAAACTCTGTTAGCCTTTGCCCTGCTTCATTTTCTACTCCAAGGTCAAACTTGCCTGTTACTCCAGGTATCTCTTGACTTCCTACTTTTACGTTCCAATCCCCTGTGATGAAAAGCACATTTTTTTTTTTTTTTTTGGTGTAAACTCTAGAAGGTGTTTTAGGTCTTCATGGAACTGATCAGCTTTTCAGCATCAGTGGTTGGGGCATACACTTGGATTACTGTGATGTTGGATGATTTGCCTTGGAAATGAACCAATATCATTCTGTTATTGTTGAGATTGCACCCAAGTACTGCATTTGAGACTCTTGTTGACTGTGAGGGATACTCTATTTCTTCTAAGGGATTCTTGCCCACAGTAGTAGATATATTGGTCATCTGAATTAAATTAGCCATCCCCATCAATTTTAGTTCACTGATTCCTAAGATGTCGATGTTGCCATCTGCTGATTGACCATGTCCAGTTTACCTTGATTCATGGATCTAACATTCCAGGTTCCTATGCAACATTGTTCTTTACAACATTAGACTTTACTTTCACCACCAGACACATCCACATCTGAGCATGGTTTCCATTTTGTCACAGCCGCTTCATTCTTTCTGGAGCTAGTAATAATTGCCCTCTACTTCTCTGCGATAGCATATTGGATACCACCTGACCTGTGGGGCTCATCTGGTGTCATATATTTTTGCCTTTTCATAGGGTTCTCCAGACAAGAATACTGGAGTGGTTTGCAATTTCCCTCTCCGTGGACCATGTTTTGTCAGGACTCTTCACTATGACCGTCTTGGGTGGCCCTGCATGGCATGGCTCATAGCTTCATTGAGTTACGCAAGCCCCTTCACCACAACAAGGCTGTGATCCATGAAGGGAATGAAAACTCTGCAGCTCATCAAAACAGGGTTGTGGTGATGGCCACAGAACACTGTAAGGAGACTGGTAACCACCAAATTCTACACTGAAGAGGGTGAGTTTTATGGTACGGAAATTATACTTCAGTGAAGCTTTAAGAAACAGACAAAAGAAACAGCCGAAGAGTACCCCTCTGTGGCCCTCACCCCTAAGCCCCCATCTGTGCTTTGTCAGCAGGGAGCCATGCTGACCACCCACACGTGTCATGCTTGACTCCTCCCTCTGACTTAGGGGGCATTTGGCATTTGGGTGGGTGCTTTGGGCTGTCATGTGGGTTCTAAGGCTCTTGGTACTAACTAGTAGGTGGGGAAAGGATGTATGAGAGCATCCCATGGCAAATTGTCCCCTGTCCCACAGGACTTCAGACAAATGTCCTATCCATGTTCTCTTACATACAGGTAAGTCTTGCCTTCTGTCACTTATCCTTAAGTCAACCTGTTCTCTTTGTTTTCTTTCATTTCGAATCNGGGGGAAAGGATGTGTGAGAGCATCCCATGGCAAATTGTCCCCTGTCCCACAGGACTTCAGACAAATGTCCTATCCATGTTCTCTTACATACAGGTAAGTCTTGCCTTCTGTCACTTATCCTTAAGTCAACCTGTTCTCTTTGTTTTCTTTCATTTCGAATCCAGGGTGGCTGCTGATCCTCTTACTTTCTTAAGTTATAGTGACTTTTTCTGTCTTGATGTCAGCAACCCATGACTCCTTGTGCTTTTGTGATTTGGGAGCACGGGGTCACTCCACATGGCTGGGACCTGGAGCCAGCTGTGACTCAGGCCCTTTTCTTCCAATGAGAGGGTCTATCCCCAGGCTTGGCCCTCCTTGGGGGCAGCTGGTTCCTCTGCACTTTTCCTGGTCCCAGGTCTCCGGTTTCCAGGCAGCTGGCATTTCCAGCCTACTCCTTCAGACAGCTGGCACCACACACCAGACTTGTTGGCACCAAGTGGTCTGGGTATTCCCCCTGCAACAGAGGCCCTGTGAAAAAGAAAGAGGCAGGGAGCCTTCGCTGGGACATCTCCCCACCAGCCTGCCCTGCCGTACTCCGTGTGATGCAGGAGGTAGGTCATGCCTCTCCCTGTCTTGCTGAGTCTGACTTTATAAATACCTCTCTCCCTTGGTAAGGCCTACGCCTTACCCAAGCCAGTGACAATGACAGTGAGGAGTCCAGTCTGAGCCCTGGGACACGCGGCCTAACTCTTCTCTTACTCCTTGCTCTCTGCGTCAGATGCCTTTGGGCCTCTTCACTTCCTTCCTCAGGCCAAGCATCCCTGCTCACCACCACTGGCCAGCAGCAAGCTCTCGTCTCTGGCTC
>SJYX01011067.1:0-10452 GCA_006410675.1 Oreotragus oreotragus | reverse complement strand
CTTGACATATATATATATATATATATATATATATATATATACTTTTTTTTAAATCTCATTTTCTTTTAAACATGATGTCACAGTGAACTGGCCCAAAGAGGCCCTACCAGTCAAACCACTGAATGGTTCACTGCTGTGCACTTATGAGAGTTTTCTCAGCTGCCATTTAGAAAATCCTGAGGGCGGTTTTCTCATTCTTAGTCATCCCTCCTCATCACCCTCACCTTCAAAAATGCTTTGTGGGCTACGGATGGTGCCAGAGAAGAGTCCACACTCCTACACAGGCGGACGAGGCTTCTTTCATTTTTTCAGCTTCGTCCTCTATCAACACTACTTAGTGATACAAAGACCTGCTCCAACCAATTCAACACATTTCCTGGTGTAGAAACAGGACTTCACTCCTCTGAGCACGGCCTGTGTGATGGCATGCCCGCCCGGGTTTCCTGCCCACCCCTTCACCCCCGTGTGTTTAATTCCTCTTTGCTTCACAGATCTCAGGATTTGGTCCTTCCCAGACCTAAGGACTCCTGTTCACTGTAGAAGAGAGTTGAGGAATGCATTCCATGCTCTTTTTTCTTTCTTTCAAAGCAATTTTGGTATTATTATTATTGGTTTTTAGTATTATTGCACTGATGGATCATAGAAATCTTGTTTGATTTCAGGTCTCTATAAGGACTGGGCATGGAAGGGGGATATACGTGTGTCATATGAAATGTGGCTGAAGTCCAGAGAAATAGGTTTCATTTAATCGCTGAATACTGGATGACCTCCCGATTCCTCATGCCCTCTGGCCGCTCACCCCGGGAGTGGTAGACGGGCCGCCCGCACCGGCCGAGGCGTGGCTGCCGGCCTCAATGTGATTTTGCAATGATCTGTGCTCTACGGCTGCCTTCATAACCAACAAATCAATTCCCACTGTTTGTATTACACACCCCAGTGGCGGAGGCCATTTGTTATCCTTTTGATGGTCATGCTCTTTGTCCATAACCAAGAAAGATGACAGGGGAAGGAGAGAAGAGTTGAAATGTGGATGAAGATATTAGGCCGAGGTCCCATGTGTCGCAGCGTGCCTTGAGTGTATATGAGAATGAAAAAGGTACTTTCTTTCAAGGCAATTTGGAAACATGGATGCACAATTGTCTTTTGAATGAAGTCGACTTTAAGAACAATATATGCAGGGAGCGTTGTGGATGAAGTTCTATATGCAGGGAGCATTGTGGATGAAGTTCTATACGCAGGGAGCATTGTGGATGAAGCTCTATACTAGGGGACGCTTGCATTTCAGGTTTAAGTTCAAAACCATTAAGACAGAAGCACTAACGTAGACTTTCTTCTCATTCAGGAATTGTTTATGAGGATATAGTTGACTAGTTTTGTTCAGTTAATGAGCTTTTGGATGCATCCTTTCATTTGGCATCATCTAGCCTCAACTGATTTTTTTATTAATTTATATCTCTGCAGTGTCCAATTTTTAAAACTCTGATGCCAAGGTTTTCCCAATCCTTTAAATCCAGATGGTATAGTTACTATTGTTAAGCAAACAAACAGGAACAAATACTTAGTTGTATTGACTGTGTATAAGAAAATTGAATATTATGAATTAGATATAAATGGTATGCAATGAAATTTTGGTGTTATTTATCCTAAATCAAATATGCTATAAATAAATATGTATATCAGAATGTGGCTGAGAAACCCTTTATTGGTGAAACTAATGGTAAAATATGACTTGATAGTGAGTTCTAGGCATAAATATTTAAACTACTTAGTCATTTCATGTCAATAAATGAAAAAAAAAAAAAAACAACAGTGGAAATTTCCAAAAGTCAAAGAAGCTACTGTCTTTTCTGTTTTGCATCATTTGAGATTTTCCAGTTTTTTGCAAACAACACAATGTCAAATCTGTGTTTGATTTTCTCCTCTCTTTGAAGAGGCAAAACAGTGACAGAATAATTAACTGAAGAGGAGATCACGCACAGAATATTTTCCTTCAGCAGTGTAGCAAGTCCTGGGTTTCATTCCACATGATGGTAAATGTATTCTGGAATCCTTCTATAAGAGAGTCACTCTCCTGACAATTTTACCGTTGGTAAACCAGAGCCTCTTGGGGGCCTGTTTCCTGTTTGACTGTTCCTCATTTAAGTAACTGAAAAGCACGCTTAGTACAAGATGGCACGTAGCGTTCAGTGAGACGATGCCCTCCGCCTCCATGGAAAAAGACACCCAAGAACAGCAGTAAGCCGTCAGTGTCAAGGGCAGCACCTTATTAGTCCTGTACAGGCCAGAAGGGTAAAGTCATGGACGGGAATTTTAAAGGGAATAATGGATTTTCTTTCACTGACTGTTTTTAGTTTTTCTTCTTTTTGCCTCCCAAAGACTTAACTTCTATGACTTACCTTCTTTTGGTGGTACAATTGCCATTTATTTGATAGTCTTCAGAGAGAGATGAGCTTTTGTACATAAACTCTTTGGAATCTGTCTATGAATTCCATTTCTCTTAATGTTCCCACAATGCCTCGAACGGCTGTGGTTAGTCACTAAACCCCTGAACTGCGTACCGCGGAACCAGCTTCTCCTTTGGTAACATGTTTATAATCAGGACTGATTTTGGTTTAGGAATTTGCTGAATTATCCTAGAATAATTCTAGGATTAGAAATATTCCTAATAATTCTAAGAGGTCTCTTGTTTTTCGTGCACTGGCAGGTGGATGCTTTGCCACTGAGCCACCTGGGAAACTCGGTTCATACACCGTACCATCCACCTATTTAAAGCGTACAATTTAAAGTTTTCAGGATATTCACACTGCTGCAGCCATCATCCCAGGGCAGTTTAGAACATCACCCCCAAAGAAACACAGTATCCATACACAGTGAGGATTCTTTCTTTTCCAACTCCCAGCCCTTCCTTGCTTTTTTTTTTTTTTTGCAAACGATACTTTAACAAAAATTTGAAAACATCTCCTGCTGTCAACACCACACAGAGAGAGGAAACCAGAGCTTAATCAGAATCATTGTATCTAACTCTTTCATGTTTAGTTTCAACAGAAAATGTCAGTATTGTATTAAGAATATGAGAGTTCTTAAGTTTCAAATTCTCATTCATGTGTTTTTAGTGGTATGTTAGTCATTCACTTCAGTTTTCCAAATGAAATAGTTAACTTTGAACCAGTTATATGCCAATAATTAAATCTAATCTTAACAGAGAGGGTTCATTATGAGTAGGTGAGGTAAGCAGAACTATGGTATACATTTTAAAGATTTTTTATTTTTACAAAATTAGTTTATTGTTTACAGTGATTTATTTTCATATTTCTTTAAATAATTTAATTGCAACACACACATACCCTGTAATGCATTATCTTAGTTGTAAGTGTGTTCACATGGTCGGGCAACCCATCTCTACAGCTTTTTCATCTCGCAAAACAGAAACTCTCTACCATTAAAGAGCTTCCCTCTGTCTCTCCCCTGGACCCTGGCAACCAGCATTCTGCCTTCTGTCGATGAATGTGACTACTCTAGGCATCTCACACAGGGAGACCCGTACAGCACTTTTCTTTCGGTGACAGGCTTATATCACTTAGCATAGTACTTTCAAGGTTCATTCCTGTTGTAGCATGTAGCAGAATTTCCTTCCCTTTTAAGGCTAGTAATTATTCCGCTTGATTGACAGCTAGGCTTTCCCCACTTTTTGGCTATTATGAGTAATGCTGCTATGAACAAAGGTGTGCAGACATCTTTTTGGGGATCTTGCTTTCAATTCTTTTGGATAAACACCCAGAAAGAGTATTGCTGGATCATATGGTAGTTGTGCTTTTTTAATTTTTTGAGGATCTGTTGTACTGTTTTTCATACTGATTATATGGTTTTATATTCCCACCAATAGTGTTTAAGAGTTCCATTTTTTTCAAATTCTCATCAACATATTATTTTGTCTTTTTTTTTTTTTCCTGATAGTAGCCATCATGTTAACAACAGGTGTGAGGATATCTATCATTGTGGCTTTGATTGGCATTTCCACATCCATGCATTTTGTTTTGTGGGATCTTAGTATCCCAGCCAGGGATTGAACCTGGGTCCTTGACAGTGACAGCTCAGATTCCTAACCGCTGGAACACCAGGGAATTCCTGATATCCATGTACCTGTATGTTCCCCTTTATAATCCATTGTAGTGAAAAGGACCATGACTAGGTTGAGTCCCAGGTGGCTAAGAAACACTTTCATTCAAATTTACTTTCATTGTGTCTTCCTTATTCTCAAAATATTTTATTTTGGGTTGCAGTTAAGCCCAGGATTTATCTACTGATTCTTTGTTTGTAGCCGTTCCTCAGCTGCCGCTAATGCCACATCTGGAGAATTCTTCAAGCATCTCTGTTTTGTGCTGATGTCAGTGTTTTCCGAACTGGAGTTCGCTCAATGGCAAAGCCAGGGCTTCTGGTACATCATCCTGCTGATGGCTTCTCTCTGGTTCCTGAGGCTCTACCTGCATTATCTCAGCCAGTGGTTTTTCCTCCAGGCCATTTCAACTCCTGTTACAAAGTGAGTGCTTCCCCCGAAAGTCAAAGGCATGCATTTTCGTCTTGAGAGGCCAATGAGAGTACAGAACTCCTCTCTCATCCACTTACCTTAAGACCTAAAATGCAGGTATGAGTTGAAAAGACAAAAATGTCTTTAAGAGCAGGAATGTCTATTACAGTTAGATTCTCATTTTGGGCCTGTGTATACAAATATATAACTGGTGCATCAATATTTATTTAAAATTTAGCAGATTCAAATATGTTCTAATATCTGAGTAGAACCCAAAAGGGAATTTAAACAATATTTTATCCTATTTTGATTTTATCAGAGTGAGGCTTAGGCTGAGGGTATATTAGAAGTAATATAAGTATGATTTATATCTATCCTCAGAGAAGCAAAGATTGCTTCTTCTGCAAAATGATTGAATCTAAACAATTACCAAACTCAGGCCCAGGCAGCTTTCTGGGCCATTATCCTCTGGAAAAAGATGATACTGTAAAGGTTATCTCTCCGTAAACATGATTTCAGAGACACTGTAGATAGACAGATAGATGTCAGTACAAGTAAAATTCATTTTCTCAAATGTGGATGGTACAGATAAAAACAAAGATGTGTGTATATTTTCAATTAAGAAGATTGCAAACTATTTAAGACACTTTCAAAAACAATGATGATGTATGTTATACATATACATACACAGTTATTCGTCATCTTTTGGAATTAAATCACAAACATCTGTATATATTATAGCATATGAAAGTTTAAATATACTGAATATCTGTATCTTCATGGGAGAATGAAAGAGGTCTTGTATTCTTTTTTCCCTCCTTCCTCCCCTCCACACCCCCCACTTTGTGTGTGTGTGTGTGTGTAAGAGTTTCTAAAGTAGAAAAAATAAATATTATGTGCTTGGGATATTTGCTTTATACTATTTGCTCTGTTACTATTTCAATAGGAAAGGCAGCTCTGTCTTTATTGGTTCTTAATGAAACGAGACTGCGCAGATATCTTGGTAGCTCAGTTTATCTAATTGCTTAAGCAACAGAGGATCTAAGCTCAAGAGAGAAGGGGTATATGTCTATGTACAACTGATTCACACTGTTGTATAGCAAAAACTGACACAACTTTGTAAAATAATTATACTCCAATTAAAAAAATAAAATAAAAAGAATCAAAGGACCTAAACACTGGATATTTCGTATTATTGCCTAGTTCCATAGGCTTGAATCACACATTCGCTCCATGCCGTGTTGTAGTTATGGGGCTTGACAATAGCTACAGCAACAGTGAGAATTTTTCTGTTTTTACTCTGTTAGGTCCTCTGATAAAGAAATGTATACACCTTATTTTGTTTGATACTCACAGTGGCCTAAGAGCAAAGCACAATCGTTTCCTTCAAAGCAAAGGTCAAGGAAAGGATAAAATGAAGAACTCTTTTTAGCAGAGAGCTGATAAGCAGGATACGCAAACAGGATTAACTACAGAATAGCAGCTCTGTGAGGCTGAAACACAGGGGAGGAAAAAATGAGAGTCAAGGACGGCTCACTTTGCTTGGAAAGAGGGCGCCAAAGTCTGGGTGAAGGCTTCTTGAATTACTGGGCTCCCCTTGGATTCGAGCTTTAGATCCTGGGTTGTGTGAAGTTGTCCCTTTAGATGTTTCTGGGGTCAACAGTGTCATTGTTGTATGTAAGGGCTCTAGCTAGAGAATTGCAAGCAAAATCTTTCAGCGACGTGAAACTTGCAGAGAATTATGAGATTGATTTGTATTTCTGATCTCTGTTAGAGACTGAGTCGTTACTAAGTCCACTGATATACTTTGATTTCAGATAGCTTTCTAGTGAGTATGTCGACCTGCTGGCTAGTTTTTAGTCTAAAGAATGCTCTGCTCAGTGGATTAAAATGGTATCCTTTCTATGACGGCATGTGAAGTTTACAAGAACGATGAACAAGGTAGAATTTGCCATTTCCTTAAGAGTGAGCTGTTGAGATTCTAAGGAAAAGATGAAGACTTCTAACACTTAACTTTGAGATGCTGTTAAGTGTCACAATTTCTGCATTAAAAATAAAAACACATTGTCCTGCCAAGTGTTTTGTGTACTTAGCATTTTATGGACTTCTTCTCCTTTGCGCGGGTCTCGCTGCTTTGTTTTCCCGCAGATTCCGCTTTTCCCCGCTCACGGTGGAGCTCTGCTACGCAGCCTCTTCCCTTCACATCGCAGAAGAGATGTTTGTGGTTGTGGTGGGGCCTTTCATGCTGAACGCAGTGGTACTTCTCTTGGTTCTGCTCAGATGGGGCTGTCAGCTACTGTTTGCCTTCTGCCCTGATGTCCTGTCAAAGTTAATCATCACCATGGGACTATGGGCAGTTCTGGACCCACTGGCAGTATTTATTGTGGATACTGTCCTGGGGGTAAGTCAAGTGAAATAAGCGGGATATGAGTCCTTGACATAGAGTGTAATGTTAGTGCACAGATCAGTTGACACGGGAAGCTTTGATAATCATGCTTAACTCAATATGCATCTGAAATTTGTTATTCATTTTCTCCTCATAATAAAAATTTGTGGATGTCTAATGCAATCATTTTAAGTGTAGTTTTAGCTATGTTAAACACTTGCAAAAAACAGAAAATAGTGGAGATCAAATCCAAACTAATTGGTACATTTTCAAAATTATTACAAAGAAGGTTTCTTTTGTAACTTTTTTGGTAATTATTTTTAGTACAAAGGATTTTCGACAGCCAAACTTTGTAAAAAGTAATTGTACAGTAGTTCCTTTACTCGGTTAGGTTATTTATTTCCTTTTGATTTAATACTCTGTTGTAATAGATATATTTAAGAAGAATAAGAGCTTTTCAAAGATTTCTAAATAATAAATAATTTAAAAAATTTCTCCAAAGGCATTTAACATTTGTGATGTTATATGAAATGACAAAACAGTGCATTTTCACTCTAAAATATATAGTTTAAGATTTCATATTAACAATGATATACTTACAATATGAATATGTATAAAACATGCTAATAATGATTCTAAATCAAATATTCAATCATAAAATTATCTTAATTCATGTAATAATATTCCTTAACTACTCTATTTCTCCTTTTAAGAAGATGGTTTTCCAACTGGTATATATGTGTTTCGACTCTATTCATTGTGTCCAGCAGATCATAGCTTGGAGAAGGAAATGGAAACCCACTCCAGTATTCTTGCCTGGAGGACTCCGTGGTCAGAGAAGCCCAGCAGGCTACAGTCCATGGCCTCACAAGAGTCAGACATGACTTAGTGACCAAACCACCACCACTAGATCATAGCAAGGGGGCTTTTGATGGACCTTGCTTGTTAATTGTATTTGAAATAGATTCTACCAATAATCCAACCAGTCCATCCTGAAGGAAATCAGTCCTGAATATTCATTGGAAGGACTGATGCCGAAGCTGAAGCTCCAATACTTTGGCCACCTGATGTGAAGAACTGACTCATTGGAAGAGACCCTGATGCTGGGAAAGATGGAAGGCAGGAGGAGAAAGGAGTGACAGGGGATGAGATGGTTGGATGGCATCACTGACTCAATGGACATGAGTCTGAGCAAGCTCCAGGAGTTGGGGATGGACAGGGAAGCCTGGTGTGCTGCAGTCCATGGGTCACAAAGAGTCAGACACGACTGAGTGACTGAACTGAACTGAACTGCCAATGATGGCTTCCCAGGTGGCTCAGTAGTAAAGAATCCATCTGACAGTGAAAGAGGCATGTTCGATCCCTGTGTCGGGAAGATCCTCTGGAGTAGGAAATGGCTGCCCACTCCAGTATTCTTGCCTGAGAAACCCCATGGACAGAGGGGCCTTCCAGGTTACAGTCTATGGGTTGCAGAAGAGTTGGCTGTGACTTAGTGACTGAACACGTGCACACACACACACACACACACACACACAAGGGTGTTACATTCATCTGCTAGAATCCAAGTCAGCTTCCATCAGGTCACAGACCTCTGTACTGGTTCTGAGATGGCCCTGCTGGAGGCTACTTTCCTGTAGATGACATCAGAGGCCCCAGGATAAATTAACAGAGCATGTTTTGTCAGCTGCCTCTGATACAGTGGACTATTCATCTGGGGATCTCTCTAGGGGATCTGGTTGGGACAGGAAAGCTGTTCCACGAGGGCTGTGAGATCTCAGATCATAAACGGCAGCTGCTCATCCTCCCAGATGGCTTCCTATGTGATGTTGCAATAGGACCACCTCACCTTCCGAGGTGGCTCCTTACCTTCTCTGTAGACACATGAGGCCCCAGGAGGAGCTGGGAGATACCAGGGGTGACGGTCCTACTGGAATGTAGATAGCATCCTTCTCTACCCCTCCTGCTCAATAATCCTTGGTGGCGAGTCTCCTTACTAACCTGGAGTCCACAAGAAATAGGAACGTGGACAAAATCCAATTGGCCCCAGCCAATCCACTCAGAATGTGAATGAGGCTAATCAAAGGGGTGAAAAGACTTAGGGTGGGATGGAAAACACAACCACTTCTAACTCTAGCCCATCAGGCTCCTCTGTCCACGGAATTCCCCAGGCAAGACTAGTGGAGTGGGTTGCCACTCCCTTCTCCAGGGAAACTTCCCAGCCCAAGGACTGAACCCAGGTCTCCTGCATCACAGGTGGGATTCTTTACCTTCTGAGCCACCTGGGAAGTCCCTCTAACTGACCAGGCTCCCTCTTCTGACCTGTCATCAAGGTGGTCCATGGCACTGAGACTGCAGAGAGTGGTGACAGGCTAGAACTTGAAAGCAACACTTCCAAGTACCAACAAACTCTCGCTGGCACACGATTTGTACCTCTAACCCTTTACATGGAGACTGGATGCTAGATACATGGGCAAGCTCGAAGCACACTGCTTTTCGTTCATTTCAATGATGTTAAAGTTACATCTCACAGAGTCACCGATCACACTTATCTGCAGGCTGTAATGAGGGGGTCCTTCCTCTCAGAGATCAGAAATCTGCATTCTCACACAAGGCCGAAGAAGCCATTAGTGGACTTAGAACCTCAAGCGCTCTAGTCTGGTTGTGAGCGGCCCGGAACCCTGAGCAAGGGAAAGCCAGCCTAGCGAGCAGCCAACGCAAGGGAGATGCCTTCTCAGATCTGCTGCCCAAAGTCCTAGCAACAGGCTTAGATTTTGCAAGGGAAATCCTTTTACTTCTGTAAATCCCAGAACAGCACATAGAAATAAGTTCTGGAGTGGTGGTGGAAGAAGCAGCAGCTGAGAGTTGGAACATCACTACCATATATTTTGATGTACGAAAAATACAAGTTAACCTCTCCAGGCTTCTGGTTTTTTCTATGCACGTGTACTATGGATTCGTTGTAAACGTGCCCTTTGCTGTTTACTCACTATGGTCATCTCTGACTCTTTTGTGACCCCATGGACTGCAGCCCGCCAGGCTCCTCTGTCCACGGGATTTCCCAGGCAAGAAGACTGGAGCGGGTTGCCTTGCCCTCCTCCAGGGGATCATGCCGACCCAGGCACCACATCCACATCTTCTGCATTGCAGAAGGATTCATTATTTATATAATGGTCAGTTTAATAAATATTTTTTAAAAAGTAGAGAAAGACGTGCTTCTCACTTACATTGGGAAAAAATACCTGATTTGCATTTATATGGCATATGACTTCCACTTGAGATCATGAGAGTCATAATTAAAGAACATTCATGTTTTATAAAACTCAAAGGTCAAAGAAGTCTTATGACAACATCTTAGGTACACAGCGTTTTATATTTGCTTTTAAAGACCTCTTTGCCTTGTATTTATTTCTAACCCAATATAGAATATATTTTCCCCTGTTTAAAATAAAGACATTATTAAGTTGACCTAATGTAAACTTTCGTTTTCAAGCTCGCATTAAATAGCCTGATAACTTTTTTTTATAAGTTTTTAAAATAAGCC
>SJYX01011066.1:311727-322179 GCA_006410675.1 Oreotragus oreotragus | reverse complement strand
CTGCTGGAAGCCAGGATTTATCAAGCAACACGCTCCTCCTAGGGAGGTTAAGGACTTGGGCCCATGCCTGTGTGTGAAGACCCAATAAGCAAACCTTCTGAAAGGCACTTCAGCAAGTGCTCAGATCCTTTGCAGTGGGAAATTATCTTCACCCCAAATAGCAACCTGTTTCCCACATTCAAATCATTTTCCAATGGCTTGCATCCTTAGTTCCTTTGCCACCTGTTTTTCTGCTGATCACGCTCCATGGTGACCCCACCAGGCAGGCGGCAGAGGTGAGGGGTGTATCCTGCATAGTGGAGATGATGAATTTAGGAAGCCTCTCTTCAAAAGAAGCTGGGCTTTCCAGGTGGCACAGCGGTCAAGAATCCGCCTGCCAATGCAGGAGACGCAAGAAACACGTGCTCGATCCCTGGGTCGGGAAGATCTCCTGGAGAAGGAAATGGCAACCCACTCCGGTATTCTTGCCTGGGAAATCCTATGGACAGAGGAGGCTGGTGGGCTACAGTCCATGGGGTTGCAAAGAGTCAGACACAACAGAGCATGCTCAAAAGAAGCACATAAACAAAGAGAGAGAGGTATGGAAAGAAAAATTCAAACAAGTTCTCCAAAGAAAAGGGGAGAGAGAGAAAAAGCAAAGGTTGAAAACCAAATAGCAATTTCTCAAACTTAATAAAAAGAAAAAATAAACATGAACCAGTTCAACACTTGCGTTCAAAGGGTGATTAATTGCTTACATGGTTCAGCCCTCTCTTCTGACCTGCAGACCTGCATCATGTCCTCCTGCCTATCTGACCTCTCCACTTAATATCTCAGCCACGTCTCAAATTGGACCTGTGCCCAAACCAAGTGATTCATTCGTCCACTCTGTACCCCAACCTGGGAGCCCTTGCCCCAGAAAATATACTGCCATCCACCCAGGGCAACAAAATCCCAGAGTCCTCCTTGGTTCCCCACCCTCCCTTTCTCCCTGACAGTGAATTCATCACCAGGTTTTGTCAGTTTTACTTCCCAGAGCTTTCTAGAACCTCCCACTTCCCCCAGCTCCACTGCCGCCATCCAGCCCAATCTCTCCAGCCAGGACTACTGCAGTTGCCTCCAAACAGTCTTTTAAAATTTAAACTGCCCTCCAATCTATCCTGCAATCAGAGGCTTACTTTTTTTTAATGAAATAGGTGGGCTGCCGTCTATGGGGTCGCACAGAGTTGAACACGACTGAAGCGACTTAGCAGCAGCAGCAGCACCCCCTGCTTAAAGTATCACTCTTATCTTAGCATTAAGACCAAATTCCTCACTGTATTCTACAAAACCCTTGCTTACCTCGTTTTCCATGCCCCTCCTCTCAATTCCTGATACCGATTACACTCTCTCTTGCCTCAGGGCCTGTGCACATACTGTTGCATTTGTCTGGACTCCTCCTGTCCTGTCCCCTGTCTGCCTCTAAACTTTTAGGATTCAGTTCAAAATATGAATTTCAGTGTGATTTCTTCTTTGACTATGAACTATTTAAGTGTACAATTTTAAATTTCCAGGTACTAGAGGTTTTGTGGTTATCTATTTACTGCTGGTTTCTAATTTAATTTCATTGTGAACAGAGAACGTACTTTGAATCATGTTGATCCTTTGTTGAGACTTCCTTTATGGCTCAGCATGTAGTCAGCTTTGGCTAATGTTCCATGTGCCCTGAAACTCACTACAGTTCTGTGATTGCTGTGTGCAACGTTCCACACATATAATTTTGAACAAATGTTGGCCTTTGCTGGTGGCTCCGTGGTAAAGAATCCGCCTGCAGTGCAGGAGAGGCACGAGACATGGGTTTGATCCCTGGGCCGGGAAGAGCTCCCGGAGGAGGGCATGGCAACCCACTGCAACATTCTTGCCTAGAGAATATTATGGACAGAGCAGCCTGCTGGGCGGCAGTCTCTAGGGTGGCCAAGCATAGGACACGACTAAAGCGACTGAGCGCGAGCAGGACTGACTGTGTTGTTCAGGTCTTCTGCATCCATGATTCTGTGTGTGCTTTTTCTAACAGTGATAGAAAGAAGTATGTAAAAAAGAATGCCAAACTGACTGCGAATTTATTTGTTTCTGCTAGTTCTCTCAACTTTTGCTGTATACACTATGAAGCTATGTTGTTGAGTGCATAAGATTTGAGGTTGTGATATATTTTTTGTAGATTGACTTTTATGATTATGAAATATGCTTTTTAATCTCTATCAGTGCCTCTTGCCTTACAGTCACTTTGTGTGATAGTAGGAGACCTAACCATGCTTTGTTTTGGTTAAGACTGATATATTTCCTAACTCTTTACTTTGAACCTCTGACATAGTTTAAATTTAATCTATTTAAACTGTCTCTCATGAATTTTTTTCTTAGGTATAGTATGATAATATTATTCTATTGGATAATATAGTTCATTTAAATGTAATTAGAGTCGGACACGACTGAAGCGACTTAGTAGTAGTAGTATTATATTTAGATTTATATTTACCACCTTACTATTTCTTTTGTAAGAAGAAATGTCTATTTTGTAACGAAATAGATTTCATTTTCCTTTTTGAATTTTCATTTTGTGATCAAATATTCTTACTATTCTATTTTTTTCTTTATTAATTTACTAGTTAAATATTCACACTATTCTTTTCATAACTAGCCTAGAGATTACATAGGTATCCTTGAATTAGTATTCTTATTCAAATTTTAATTTCTAACACTTTCATGATAATACTAGAACCATACAATAATTTAAGTCCATTAATCCCTCTGCCTTTTGCATGATTTTGGAATTTATTTTTAATTCTATAAATTCTTTAAATTTTCTAAGAGATTTACTACTCCTGCTTTGTATCATTAGTAATTGTAAACCTATTTATTTAACCTTTCTGCTAGCCTTCATTTATTTTTGCATTTTCATATTTCCATCTGGAAAAATATTCTTTCTGCTTGAAGAACATCCTTTGATATTCCTTTTAAAGCTGATATGTTGGCAATAAGTTTTTAGGTTTTTATTGTCTGAATAGGCTTCATATCACCTTCATTTTTGAATGATATTTTTTCTGGGAATTCTAGGTTGATGTTTTCTTTCAGTACTTTAAAATATTTGATTTCATTAGCTTCTGAGGCATTGCTTCATTTACACGCACACACTTTGAAACTACTGCTGTGACATTTAGTAAAAGTACAATAAGAGTGGGAGTGGAGAAATGAACATGAACCACTTTGGCTTAAATCTGGCTTTGTTGTTTATTAACTACATACACTTGACAAGCTGCTTAATCTTTCCAAAAATAGTAAGGCTACCTACCATTAAGTTATATATATATATATATTCATTTATACACTGAGAGATGCTATAGTACATTGATTAAGGCTTCAGGCTTTGAGGTCAAGAAGCCCAAATGAAACTCCTAGTCCTTCCACTTAGCAACTGTGACCTGCATGAGAGTCATGTGATCTCTGAGCTCCAGCTGCAAGGCAACTGTAAGGTTGCCTTTGCACAGTGAGTAAGGGATGAATGAGGTAACGCATGTAGAGTTCAAGCACAGTGCCTGGAACATAATACTACTCCATAAATCTGAGCTCTTCATATGAAAATGTATCATAATTAATATACTGCCAAATGCTATACCAGCATCTAGGACTATCAGTTGAACTGTAAACATAACTCAGATGCTCCCTTCAGACATTTTCAGAGAACCACTGATTTCCAAGGCTCACCCTTCAGGCCCTAGTAATGATAATAATCAGGGCTGTCACAGCTACAAAAAAANCATGCCTTGGCAGAGATGTCATATATCAATGGGAAATGTGAAAGCGAAGATCACTCTTTCGCGTCTGACTCTTTGCAACCCCATGGACTATACAGTCCACGGAATTCTCCAGGCCAGAACACTGGAGTGGGTAGCCTTTCCCTTCTCCAAGAGGTCTTCCCAACGCAGGGAGCAAACCCAGGTCTCCTGCACTGCAGGCAGATTCTTTTCCAGCTGAGCCCTAAGGGAAACCCAAGATCACCGGAGTGGGTAGCCCATCCCTTCTCCAGGCGATCTTCCCGACCCAGGAATTGAACCGGGGTCGCCTGCACTGCAGGTGGATTCTTTACCAACTGAGCTATCAGGGAAGCAATGGGAAATAAACTATTACAAAACCTGTCTGAAGGCAACTGGCTGTTAATATAAAAAGAAGTTGAAATTGGACTGATATTTCACATCTTTTACAAAAATCATAACCAGAAGTATCAACTACTAAATGTGAGAAGCGAAACTTAAAAAAATTAAAGAACATATGGGAGAATCACTTTGTAACCATGAGGTATGAAAGGATTTTCTACATGACACAATATAATCATAAAATACAAACAAATTGAACTAACGAAAAATAAAAAATTTTCACTTTTCAAGAGACATCATAAAGAAACCAGTAACAGAAAACTTAGGCTGGAAGAATATATTTTGGACACATTTCATTTACAAAAGGATTAGTATTCAGAATATGTATTTTTTAACTCTATAAAACAATAAGACAAAGGAAAAAACATAAACACAAAGAAACATGGTAGGTATTTCACAGTAAAGGTAACAAAAAGGCAAGAAAAAATGGGAAAAGAAGTTCAACCCTGTTAGTAACTAGGTAAATGAAAGTTAGGACGACAAGGGAAGATACTGCTTTATATTGAAAAGACAATGCTTATATTGAAATTTTAGAACAGCAATACCAAAATGCTGGTGAGAACGTAGAACAAGTACTCTAAAACACGACTGGAGAAGGAGAGGCTACTTGGGCAAGCACTCTGGAAAATGACTTGTCATTTTTCCATTAAACTCAGCATTTACATACTTTGCACCTCAGCGGTTCTACTCCAAGTACATACCACGAAGCTCCCCTTGTACATGTGCTCCAAGAGATATATACAAGAATGTTAACAGCAATATTATGTTTAAGGCCAAAAAAATGTATAATAAAATAATAAAAAATCTGAAAAGGGAGCAATCCAATCTCCATGAAGGAGAGTGGATAAATGGTGGCATATGGGTCAATCCATATGAAAATCATCCCTGAATATTCATCGGAAGGACGGATGCTGAAGCTTCAATACTTTGGCCACAGGATGTGAAGAGATGACCCACTGGAAAAGTCAATCATCATTTTCCTGATGCTGGAAAAGACTGAACACCAAAGGAGGAAGGCTGGCAGAGGATGAGATGGTTGGAGAGCATCCCTGACTCAGTGGACGTGAATTTCAGTGAACTCCAGGAGATGGTGGAGGACGGAGAAGCCTGGCCTGCTGCAGTCTGTGGGGTCCCAAAGAGTCAGACATGACTTAGTGACCGAACAACAACAAACTTACAAGGTCAAACACAGAACAAATTAGCAAACTACAGTTATAGGCGACATGAGTGATCCTCCGAAGCATAAATCTGGGGGAAGCCAAGTACAAAATCATTTTTATAAACCCCAAAAGAAGAAAATTGCTTGCATGTGTGATACATGATAAGACTGTTTTTAAAAGGCAAGGGGATAATAGGAAAATAATAAAGAGAACAGTTTTACTTCTGGGAAGAAGCATCTAGGCAGGGTGAGGAAAGAGCACATAAACAGTTTCAACAGTATTGGCAATGTTCCAGATCCTCAGGTGTGCAGCGGGTCTGTGACTGCTGGTTTTATTATGATGAAAATGAAATGTTAGTCCCTCAGTCATGTCTGACTCTTTGTGATCCCACAGACTGTAGCCCAGCAGTCTCCTCTGTCCATGGGATTCTCCAGGCAAGAATACTGAAGCGGGTTGCCATTCCCTTCTCCAGGGGATCTTCCTGACCCAAGGATCAAACCCAGGTGTCCTACAATGCAGGCAGACGATTTACTGTCTGAGCCACCAGCTGCTGCTGCTGCTAAGTCACTTCAGTTGTGTCCGACTCTGTGCGACCCCACAGAGTGGCCCACCAGGCTCCCCTGTCCCTGGGATTCTCCAGGCAACACCAGAGAAGCCCTTTATTATGATACTACCCTAAGTAGTATGGGCTTCCCAGCCCTTTATTATGATACTACCCTAAGTAGTATGGGCTTCCTAGCCCTTTATTATGATACTACCTTAAGTAGTATGGGCTTCCCAGCCCTTTATTATGATACTACCTTAAGTAGTATGGGCTTCCCAGGTGGTGCTAGTGGTAAAGAACCCACCTACCAAGAAACATGGGTTTGATTCCTGAGTTCGGGAAGATCCCTTGGAGGAGAGCATGGCAACCCACTCCAGTGTTCTTGCCTGGAGAATCCTGTGGACAGAGGAGCCTGGTGGGCCACAGTCCATAGCGTCGCACAGAGTCGGACGCGACTGAAGCAACTGAGCATGCACGCACCTTAAGTACACATTACAGCAATGCTTTTGTACCCATCAAACATTACACGATGAAAAAGACAAAATATTTATTTGAATGTTATGGGCTAAGCTTCTGCACAGGAAAATGGCTCAGTCATCTCTTGGGACAGGATGTAGGTGAAGATGCTCCATTCACCCTTAAAAACATATTTTAAGGAAAAAACAAAAATACTTGCCCTGGTAATTTCCTATAAGGGGCTTCCCTGGTGGCTCAGTGGTAAAGGATCCACCTACCAATACAAGAGATACAAGATCCCCTGGAAAAGGAAATGGTAACCCACTCTAGTATTTTTGCCTGGGAAATCCCATGGACAGAGGTGCTTGGGCTACAGTCCACAGGATTACAAGCCTCGAACACAACTTAGCAACTAAACCATCACCACCAACTTTTTATAAATATACAATTTCCCCTTCTTTGAAAGAGCAACTATACTAACATTTCCTAATAATAACTCACACGTTCCCAGCCTTCAGTTTACAAACTGCTTTCACACACATGACCTTACTGTATCTCAGAAGAACAAGTCGAGTGTCTCAGCAAGGATGTGTGTGTGAACTGGGAGGAAAGGGTCAGATTATGTTCATTCCTGCTCCTTCATCCTGGAAGCTCCAGTCTCCCAGTCTTTGGTTTTCATCATACACCTCTTTTTCCTTGGCTCTGGGTGCAGAATTTTAGTACCCCCAGATCAATCGCCAACCTGATCTCGGCTGATCTCATGAATCCTTCCCAACATCTTCCACTTTGCTTCCGAGAAACACGGAAGGCAGTCAGAGAGTAGATCAGCATCATCACTATCCTCTAACAACTGTCATTTGTGAAGACTAAATGAGCTCGTGTATAGATATGCATCAACTCCGGTACTCAGGAACATAGCAGATGTCCTGGAAATGTAATCCCATCCTCTTTTGAACCTCCTGATAAAAATAATAGGGGCTGACAAGGAATATTAGGTACCAAATTGGAACAGATATGTCTGGATGATGGACTGCAAGTAATAGGATATAAAGCTTTCCAAATAGTCTGGAATTTTGGTTTCTGCCCAGAGCAGACCAAGTCTCTCCAGCTTGCAAAGCTCTGTATTCTGGCCAGTACAAACGTGCCCACTCACACGCATGCATGCACACTCACACACACACACACACAAACACATGTCTAATAGACCCACAATTATCACATAAATCAAAGGATCAGTGTCCACTCTGAAATGTCTGCTCCCAAGCCCCCTGCTTTGGGCTTTATGCTCACTGGGCTTTCATTTTGACCTCTAGACTTTGAGAGCTATGTCATTTTCCTATGACTGCTGTAATAAATTACCACATTTACTAACTTAAGACCAAAGAAATATATTATTGCACAGTTCTGCAAACTACAGGTCTCACTGGTCTAAGGTCAAGGTGTTAGCAGGGCTGTCTCCTGTCTGGAGGCTCTAGGGAAGGACTTTTGTTTCCTCACCTGTTTCAGGTTCTAGAGGCACCCACTTTCCTCTGCTGGTGGTCCCCTTGCTCCATCTTTGAAGCCAGTGGTGTTGCATCTCTGTAACCACTGTCTTCTGTAGTCACATCTCCTCTGGCCACAGTTGGAAAAGGTTGAAGGCAGGCAGGAGGAAAAGGGGCCAACAGAGGGTGAGATGGTTGAACGGCATCACTGACTCGATGCACATGAGTTTGAGTAAGCTCCAGGAGTTGGTGATGGATAGGGAGGCCTGTTGTGCTTCAGTCCATGGGGTCGCAAAGAGCTGGATACAACTGAGCAGCTGAACTGAACTGAACCCATATTTTGATCGGGCCACGTGAATAGCACAGAACACTTTCTCCATCTCGAAGTTCTTGACTTAATCACATCTGCAAAGTCCCTTTTGCCGTGAAAGGTAAGAGATTCATAGATCCCAAGATAAGAACGTGGACATCTGGTGGGGGGACACCTGCTCACCACGAGGGCCCCACTTGGATTGTAGCCCCATTCTTAGACTCATTCCAATCCTTTCTCTCTTCCCCAGGCTTGTGGGTCCAGGCTTGTTCCCTAGCTGCCTTCAATGAAAGGGAAGCTCAGGGCTTAGCCAGAAAACTACAGCCATAGAGATCTAAGTCACCCTGCCCATCTCAGAACATCAGTCGCTCTCCCAAGGTGGAATCAGAATTCAAATCAACACTCAGAAAATTCCTCCCCATCTGACAAATCAATGTTTAACTTCATGGTCCACTTACCAGAGTTGAGTTTCCTGGTATTTCTCAAAACATTCGGCTCCTTCTATGGGATGTTGGAAGCCACATGCCAGAAACACGCATGCTCTGTTCTTTACCCATCATGAGCCCAACTAGCAAGAACAAGCAGGTCATCGTATTGGCACTGGAGGCTTCTGAAAACGCTTCCAATTCCAGCTCAAGACCCGATATGCTCTTCTGAGCACTCCACCCACCACATGGGTGGACCCCCACTGCTCTGAGGAATGCCAACAGGCCCTGGGCAATGCTACCAACTGTACGTGTCTGGGAAGAGATCCCAAGTCTGCAGGTACAGCAGTGGTTCTCAATGGGGGGTGATTCCACTCCCCGGGGGCATTTGGCAAGGTCAGAGACACTCCTGAGTGTTATGACTAGGGGGTAGGGGGTGAAGTTGGGGGCTACAATGGGGGGCATCAAGTACATAGAGTCCAGGATGCTACTTACAGCCTGAAACGCACAGAACAGACGCCCAGAGTGAAGTTATCCAGCCCAGAACTCCAAGAGTGCAGAGGCTGAGAAACCCCACTCCAAACAAGTCAAAAATGAGATGGCAATTCTCTATTTGATTCATTCTAACTATTTTGAGATAAACGCTACTGGCAATTTCCTAACAAGGAAACTGAGACGGGGGCTCATGACAGTTTAAATACCAGGATGGATATTGGCAAATAAAGCTTGCTCCACATTCTCCTGTTGATTTGCCTAAATACCAGGAAGGACTCACATACCTGACCGAGGCAGAAAGTGGTGGCTGAGTGAGTTCACAGAAGGTGGCTAGCTGCCTGACAGACACCTGTGATGAACAGAAGCTGTGGCGAACAGAAGCTGTGGTGATCAGATGTTCAGCGAACAGAAGCTGGTTTTCTTTCAAGTGGTCTGGAACACCCCTGAACGAGGTGACACTGTGCCTTTGCTTATCAAAACTTGTCTTTACAGACTGTGCCCACCTCACCTCACACCACGTTCATCCCAGCAGAGCCGCTACCCGTGTTCTCTCAAGCACCAGACACGCATGAGCCCCAGGAAGGGGGAGGGCGCCAGGCGCTGCGCCAGAGTGAGTCTCGACACAAACCTAGCCCTGGCCTCAGGGGGCTCACAGTCTACTGGGGAAGATGGAGACTGCAGAGTTAACTGTGCAATTACTTACTAAGCTGCAACCTTGAAGTCGTTCAGAGGAGAAATAACGAAAGTACTTCTAAATGGAGGGCCGTGCTGACTTATCTAAAGCTGGATGGAGAAAGGGCTCCCAGAAGGTGGTGTCTGAGCTGAAATGTGAAGGATGAAAACAAAGTAACAGGGTGAAGAAAAAAAATAAATATGAGAGATTCAACAAGCAAATAATAATTTTTTAAAAAGTTGACAGGAGACAATGAAGATAGAATAAAAAGGAGGAGGAAGAAGAAGAAGGTGAAGAATTTCCCAGAACAGAAAATACAAATTTCCATACCTCAAGATCACATCAAGTGCTAGCTACAGGGAATTCCCTGGGGGTCCCGTGGTAAGGAGTTGGTGTTTTCACTGCACAGGTTCAATCCCCGGTCAGGGGGCCTAAAATCCTACAGGGCACACAGTGCAGACAAAAATTAATGAAAAAGAAGTACCAACTAGAACATGGCATAACACTGAATACTTGTTAGCACAAGGGATATAGAAACAGTCCTAAAACTTTACTGAGAAAAAAAATTCAAAAGTTTTAAAATATGAATATCCTCAGCTCTTTATAAAACTGAAGATAAAGAGGAAATGGAAAAAATAAGAAATAAGAAGTATGGCTCAGACGGTAAAGCATCTGCCCGCAATGTGGGAGACCTAGGTTCGATTCCTGGGCCGGGAAGATCCCCTGGAGAAGGAAATGGCAA
>SJYX01011066.1:257821-308393 GCA_006410675.1 Oreotragus oreotragus | reverse complement strand
AACCAGTCCATTCTGAAGGAGATCAGCCCTGGGATTTCTTTGGAAGGAATGATGCTAAAGCTGAAACTCCAGTACTTTGGCCACCTCATGCGAAGAGTTGACTCATTGGAAAAGACTCTGATGCTGGGAGGGATTGGGGGCAGGAGGAGAAGGGGACGACCGAGGATGAGATGGCTGGATGGCATCACGGACTCGATGGACGTGTGAGTGAACTCCGGGAGTTGGTGATGGACAGGGAGGCCTGGCATGTGGCGATTCATGGGGTCGCAAAGAGTCAGACACGACTGAGTGACTGAACTGAACTGAACTAGAAAATGAAGGAAGCCATGAAAAGGTATGATTATCACCTCCAGTAGAAGCAAAAGCGTTGCACAGGAAAGGAAATTTAATAGTAGCATACCATGTGACCTAGCTATAAATAACAGCTCAACAATGATCATGATGCAAAATTTAAATACTGATTTACCTAAAATTGATATTATAACTGGAGCTTCCCTGATAGCTCAGTTGGTAAAGAATCCGCCTGCAATGCAAGAGACCCTGGTTCAATTCCTGGGTCAGGAAGACCCCCTGGAGAAGGGATAGGCTACCCACTCCAGTATTCCTGGGCTTCCCCTTGTGGCTCAGCTGGTAAAGAATCCACCCACAGTGTGGGAGACATTTTAGCTAAATGTTGATTTAGCTAAAATCGATAATATAACTAACTCTTTGGGGAGGAGAGGGAGAGAGATACAAAGACAGAGAGAATGAGAACATGCTTGTGTGTGTGTGTGTGTGTGTGTGTGTGTGTGTTTGAGCCAACTCAATAAGAGACTTAAATTCTCCCCTTTCATAGTTGAAAGTCAACACATAATAAATAATTTAAATGAATCAAGAAAGAGTACTAAAACTATTTTGTTCAGAATACACAGGGTTTAAGAAAAATAAAACAGGAGAAACAGCTAAAGGGATTGCAGTAATTGCCTCAAGACACCAGGAACCAGGACCAAGAGGCATGGGGACACGGGCAACTATTTTTAATTATAAGTACTGCTAGTTGATCTTTAAATTACACACACGATTTGTTAATTACAAAATAAACCCCCATATTTATTTCTCATTTCTGCTTCACTCCTCTGGCACTTTCTCAGTTTTTTTCCACCCAGTTCAGGGTCATTTTCTTCCAACGCAGGCATGAATTGAGGCCAATTTGTATCTCAGCTATAAACTGAAAGCAGGATTAAAAAGCTGAGTTTCTTTTTTCTTTTTCTTTTAAGGGTTCGCATTTTACTATGTTACTCTGGAGAGAAAGTCAGTGGAATTTGACATGAGCAAAATTGGAAAGCGCTTTGCTTTTTACTTCCCGTCGCCCGCTTTGTGTTCTAGATGTATTATTGCCAATTGACTCCCCTGTTGGCCACCCTACATGTTATTTTTCAGGCAGACTTTAAAGAAAAACTGAAGATCAGAAGGTTACTGAAAAAGAAGGAAAATAACGACTGCTTTGAAACTTAGCAAAGAGTTTGACTTTTAAAAACGCTTCGAAAAATCATGGAGTCAACCTTCTCTCAACCTGAATGGGAGCTAAGGAAGAATGAAAACTCTCCCCTCCAAGTAAGAAAGGTCTCCGTGGAAAATAGGAAGGATCCTACAAGGTCCAAGAGAGGGTATTGAAAAAGCAAAGTCCACACAGGACACCGATACATTCTCAGGCTCAACTGGAGCATGGAGAGGGAGCAGAGAGATCTGAGGACAATTCCTGATGCTGGATGGCACCTTGGCAACAAGAAGCACTGGGCTCACAGACTCACTTGGCCACTACTGACCATGCCACCTCTGGCCCTTCAGTTCTCTCTGCAAGAGTAAGCAGATAAATGCTGACTGCTGGGATGCCATAAGGAACAAAGTTAACATACAATATATTTACTACCGAAGCAGCTCAACACGAGGTAAATATTTTCGCTGTGACTGTTTGAGAAAGAAACGTGACATCTTCCAGGGCTGAAGGACACTGGGCAACAAGGACTCAGGCGCTCAACTGTCATTTGCCAGACTGACCGGAAGGGGCGGGATCAACGCAGAAGGCCCTGTACCCAGAGGAATCGTGTCTTTGCCTATGTGAAAGTCTCCTTTGCTCCCAAATCAAAACTACTAAACATGGTTTGGAAACCTCTGCTGAAATGCTTGGACACCTACCAGAAGTTCCAGGAAGACCAGAAGCTTCTGGGTAGAGGATGATGACGGGAAGGCATTCATCTTCTGGACCTATGTTGTGCCTTAACCACAGTTCGGAATGGATTTCACAGTGTGGAGAATCCACTGGCAAGGCTTCATGAGGGCCTATCACATCATGTGTCCCACACAGATATTCACTGCGTGTACATGGAAGATACTCATTAGAAAGGGGGCAGCAATAATGCATAAAAGGCCCAAGTCATCTTGGTTCGTACTTGATGGTTTTCTAGCATTGTCCGTGGTTGAACCACCAAGTAACAGCTACCATATGGAAGACACACCCACTCAACTGAAGGCAGAGGCCATGGAAGCTTCCAGCATAGTGTGCAATGCCCACCTTCCTCCGCTCAGTTTGGCCACGTGCTCTGACTTGAAAGTGGTGAATACATGCTTATTCACTATCTCTGTTCAGAAAGAGTATGCAAACGACAAGCACCCGGAGTCTTCGTCTCCGGTCTCACATTTCGCCAAAGGTTGCAGCTGCGAACTTCCCTACTTGCCCTCGGATGATAAGGCCCGTGTATCCTTGTCTCCATGAGCATAACACAGTATTCCCCACCCTTCCAAGCAACTCCACTTTGTGGTGAAAAGTAGTGCCCTTTAAGTATCTGAACAAAGGATGCAACATGTCTTTAGCTGTGCTGATATTTTTATTAGGATTGTTGTTGGTTTCAGTGATGTTCTGGTTCCAAGTTGCTTTGGTTTTGTGAGGCCAGCCCAAATAAGCTCTATTAAGTGTACAATTCTGCAAAATATGAGGTCTTTACAGGCTGATGTGTTACCGCAGAAAGGGCTCTGTGGGGTGAGAAGGGTGCCATGGCTTCCTAACCGCTCTCAGCTGCAATTAAGGTAAACATCTTCTGTGATCCATCCTCTGCACCATAAAGCTTTGTCTAGTTCCAGTAATCACGATCATTAGGGTGTAACTATGAACACCTACGGATGCTGACTGTGGACCAGACATAGTTCTAACCATGTTAATTATTTTATTCCATTTAATCAACACTACATGGTAAGTGCTATTTTCTTTTTGTTTTACAGAGAAGGAAACAGAAGCACAAGAAGTCATCATTCACTGAAGGTCAGACGGAAAGTGGGAAGTTCTCCTGCCTCTCCCTGGTAGGCGTATGGTCTCCTCTGCAAGTGCTCCTCTGCCTGGCCTCTTCTCCACCGGCCAGAGTTTAAGGGGATTCCCCATTCACTTAGAGGTGGGATGAGACCCCACACCCAGGTACCCTGGCTCTCTTTAACCTGCCCTTAATAACTGAAGAAGAAGGGTGGTTAAAAGATATTAAAGGTAACAAATCAGGCAGTAGAGTTTAGGGACATTTAATAGGCAAAGGTAAACACTAAGAAAGGTAACTAGCTAAAATTGGAAGAAGTTAGAGGGTGAGGATAAGATATGAAGAATTACATAAATTTAATTATTGGTTCATAACAGGGTGTTAACAGATAGTGTCTGGAGACATACTGTATTAGGAACATTATATAAAACTGTAATCAGCCAGAGAGCCACTGGAGCTATATTACAGAGCTATATTCTTAACTATCAGCGGAAATACAACTCTGTAGATATACACAGGAGACACAAAATGATTCAGCAGGATTGAAACAGAAGTATCAGCCAGTGCAAATAGAGAGAGCTGAGACAGCAAATGTAAAACCTGGAGGTTGAATTCACTGGGAAAGGGCATTAAACCAGACAAAGAATGGCAATACATGATTCCCAAAGATATGGCTCCCAATAAGGCATTAAGCAATTATCCACCAGATCACAGCATCAACATTCAGTTCAGTCGTTCAGTTGTGTCCAACTCTTTGCGACCCCATGGACTGCAGCAAGCCAGGCTTCCCTGTTCATTACCAACTCCCAGAGCTTACTCAAACTCAGGTCAGTGATGTCATCCAACCATCTCATCCCCTGTCATCCCCTTCTCCCCCTGCCTTTAATCTTTCCCAGCATCAGGGTCTTTTCCAGTGAGTCAGTTCTTCACATCAGGTGGCCAAAGTATTGGAGTTTCAGCTTCAACATCAGTCCTTCCAATGAATATTCAGAACTGATTTCCTTTAGGATGGACTGGTTGGATCTCCTTGTAGTCCAAGGGACTCTCAAGAGTTTTCTCCAACACTACAGTTCAAAATCATCAATCCTTTGGTGCTCAGTTTTCTTTATGGTCCAACTTTCACATCCATACATGACTACTGGAAAAACCATAGCTTTGACTAGACAGAGCTTTGTTGACAAAGTAATGTCTCTGCTTTTTAATATGCTATCTAGGTTGGTCATGGCTTTTCTTTCAAGGAGCAAGCATCTTTTAATTTCATGGCTGTAGTTACCATCTGCAGTGATTTTGGAGACCCCAAAATAAAGTATCTCATTGTTTCCACTGTTTCCCCATCTATTTGCCATGAAGTGATGGGATCAGATGCCATGATCTTAGTTTTCTGAATGATGAGTTTTAAGCCAGCTTTTTCACTCTCCTCTTTCACTTTCATCAAGAGGCTCTTTAGTTCTTCTTCACTTTCTGCCATATAGATGGTGTTATCTGCGTATCTGATTATTGATATTGATTATCTGGTTATTGATATTTCTCACATTAAGCTTGATTCCAGCTTGTGCTTCATCCAGCCTGGCATTTCACATGATGTACTCTGCATATAAGTTAAATAAGCAGGGTGACAATATACAGCCTTGATGTACTCTTTTTCGTATTTGGAATCAGTCTGTTGTTCCATGTTCAGTTCTAACTGTTGCTTCCTGACCTGCATACAGATTTCTCAGGAGGCAGGTCAGGTGGTCTGGTATACCCATCTCTTAAAGAGTTTGCCACAGTTTGTTGTGATCCAAACAGTCAAAGGCTTTGGCATAGTCAATAAAGCAGAAGTAGATGTTTTTCTGGAACTCTCTTGCTTTGTTGATGACCCAATGGATATTGGCAATTTGATCTCTGGTTCCTCTGTCATTTCTAAATTCAGCTTTAACATCTGGAAGTTCATGGTTCACTTATTGTTGAAGCCTGGCCTGAAGAATTTTGAGCATTACTTTGCTAGCATGTGAGTTGAGTATAATTGTGCATCAACATTAATGAAACAAATTACTGGAGACACAAGGAGAGAGAGTGGGTGTCGCTAGGCCATGATGGATCATTAATAAGAAGGAAAGTAAATACTATAATCAATAATGTAAATCTAACTATTATATATAAACTTCTATAGTCTGGAAACAAAAATAGTCTTTCTATTCAAACAGTCATGGAGCTTTAAGAGAAAAACTGTCTCCAGTTTTAGTCTCAAAAGAAACTTTCAAAACAGCATGAAATTAGAAAGTAGAGATGATATTCATATACAATGAGAAATGTATAAAATTTAAAATCTCAAATCCTCTTTTCTCAGGGAATATAAATCAGTCTCCTGAACAATCTTTGATGAAAGAGAAAGTCAAAATTGAAACTGCAGAATCTAGAAATCAGTGATAAAAAACATTTTATATCAGAATCCACAAGATAAAGCAGAAACTACTCAGCACAAGGTTCTCAACCTTATAAACATATCACTAAATAAGAAAGAAAAATAAACCAAGAATTCAACTCAGGAAGTTAACAGAACAATAAAATAAATTCTTACAAAGGGAAAGAATCGATCTAAAAAACTAAGGAATTCAAAAACAGAAAAGTAGCAGAACTAATAAATAATTACAAGGAATGCTTGCTCTTTAAAAAAGGGAAAAGAAATAATAGGCAAACGATTGAGTAAGAAAAAGAAGAAATTCACAAATACTTTAAAATACTGAGAAAATAATAACCAAACAGAAAAAAAAGCTTAAAAACCCTTAAGACAATTCTGGGCTTTGCTGAATCAAACACAAATATATTTGAAAACACAAATTTTCTAGGACAAAAGAATTTATCAGAACTGACGGAAGAGACAAAATCTGAACAGCCTGAGTGCTACCAATAAAAGAGGGCCAGGCGTCACCAGCTCCCTCGAGACCTCATGTCTGGATGTATTCAAAGCAAAGAAAAGGAAGGAAATATTCCCTCATTTGGAAGACTTGATACCAAAAAGCAATAAATATTGCTCACAGAAAGGAAACTGTAGCCTAACGTCACATCTGAATATTGATGCAAAAATCCTAAATAAAATATTAGCAAACAATACCATTCACAACTGCTCATGAAATTCTTATTATTAAGTGCAAATTAATAAAACCTGTATAGGACTTGTATGATAAAAGTTATAAAGTGCCGATAGAGACCAAAATAAGATCTAAATAAATGGGAAAACATTGTATTTGTGGAATGGAAGACTCGACATGGTAAAGCTGTCAATTCTCCCCAAGAATTGATACACAATTGATACGTAATTAATGAGATACACAATTGATACACAATTTAATGAGATTTCTATCAAATGTCAGTAAGATTCTTCTACAGATATAAACAAGATGATTCTAACATTGATGTAGAAAGGCAAAGAAACTAGAATAGCTAAGACAATTTTTAAAAAGAATTAAGTGGTTCCAAATAGGAAAACGAGTACGTCAAGGCTGTATATTGTCACCCTGCTTATTTAACTTATATGCAGAGTACATCATGAGAAAATGCCGGGCTGGATGAAGCACAAGCTGGAATTAAGATTGCCAGGAGAAATATCAATAACCTCAGATATGCAGATGACACCATCCTTATGGCAGAAAGTGAAGAAGAACTAAAGAGCCTCTTGATGAAAGTGAAAGAGGAGAGTGAAAAAGTTTGCTTAAAGCTCAACATTCAGAAAACTAAGATCATGGCATCCAGTCCTGTCACTTCATGGCAAATAGATGGGGAAATAGTGGAAACAATGGCTGACTTTATTTTGAGGGGCTCCAAAATCACTGCAGATGGTGATTGCAGCCATGAAATTAAAAGACTCTTATTCCTTGGAAGGAAAGTTATGACCAACCTAGACAGCATATTGAAAAGCAGAAACATTACTTTGTCAACAAAAGTCTGTCTAGTCAAGGCTATGGTTTTTCCAGTAGTCATGTATGGATGTGAGAGTTGGATTATGAAGAAAGCTGAGTGCCGAAGAATTGATGCTTTTGAACTGTGGTGTTGGAGAAGACTCTTGAGAGTCCCTTGGACTGCAAGGAGATCCAATCAGTCCATCCTAAAGGAGATCAGTCCTGGGTGTTCATTGGAAGTACTGATGTTGAAGCTGAAACTCCAATACTTTGGCCACCTGATGCGAAGAGCTGCCTCATTTCAAAAGACCCTGATGCTGGGAAAGACTGAGGGCAGGAGAAGGGGACAACAGAGGATGAGATGGTTGGATGGAATCACCGACTCAATAGATATGAGACTGGGTAAACTCCGGAGTTGGTGATGAACAGGGAAGCTTGGGGTGCTGCGGTTCCTGGGGTCGCAAAGAGTCAGACACAATTGAGCGACTGAACTAAACTGAACTGAAAGTGGGAAAAATCCATTTACCCTATTTCAAGATAGTATATAGGTATAGTAATCAAGACTGTACTAATTATGAGTAGAGGGACAGACACATTGATCTATGCAAGTCATGTCCAACTCTTTGCGAGCCTACGAGCTGTAGCTTTCCAGGCTCCTCTGTCCATGAGAGAACCCAGACATAAATCCATACACATATGCCTGACCAATCTTTAACAAAGATGAAAAATCAGTTCCATGGTGGAAGGACAGTCTTTTCAACAAATGACACTGGAACCATTGATATGTACCTAAAGACAATCATATCTCATTAGTTTGCAACATGTATCATTAAACTTCACTAAACCTAACACTTTATATAAAAATTAATTCAAAATGAATCACACATCTCAATGTAAAACATAAAACTACAAAATTTTAGAAGTTAATAAAGGAGAAAAGCTTTGGGATCTAGAGTTTAGTAAAGTTTTCTTAGACATGACACCAAAAGCACAATCCATAAAGGAAAAAAATCAGTAAACTGGACTTGATTGAAATTACAAACTTTTCCTCCAAGAAACCAGTGTGAAAGCTAGTATTTAGAAGATAAAAGAGAAGCTTCAGACTGGAAGAAAATATTTGCAAACCACATTATCCGACAAAAGACATATCTAGAATGACGAAGAACTCTCAACACATTAGAGTAAAAACACAGACAAGGCAATTAGAACATAGACAAACGATATGAAGAGACATTTCAGTAAAGAAGACATACAGACAGCAGATATGTACATGAAAAGATGTTCAACACCATCAGCTATTAGACAAATGCAAATAAAGACCATGATGAGATGTCACTCCACACCTATAAGAACAGCTAAAATAATAAAAATAATGACAGGACCAAATACTAGAGAGGATTCAGAGAACCTGGATCACATATATTGTTTGGAAAATAACACAGCCTTTCTTACAAAACTAACTGTGTAATTAACACAGAGCACTACTAGGGGGAAAACCATTTTTATAAAGCACAGAACAGCACAGAGTTAGAAAGGGATATATGAACACAAGGAAAAAGCCATTTAAGAGGAAGACACTCTGATCTTGAGGATGCCAGTTGGAAGGGAGTACAATTAGTTAAGGCATTCACCTCTAAGACATCACCCAGAATTCTTTTTGGAGATAATTTGGACTTATTGCAAAATTCATATGAAAAAAGAACATGGCAAGAATATCCAGGAATATTCTGAAAAGATTAATAAGGAGGAGGAACTAGATCTAGGAAACAGTAAGAGGACACGCTGTAGTAAGGATACAGCAGTGCGGTACTGGTTCATAGAGACAGCAAAGAGACAGAGTGAAAGGTCCTGAAGCAAATCCCGCAGAGGACAAGAATTCAGAATATCATGTTGGGGCACTTTAGGGGATGTCTTAGTCCCTTGAGGCTGCTGTAACAGAGCACCATAACCTGGGGAGTAATAAACAGCAGAGTTGGTTCTTCACAGTGCTGGAAGTGTGAGACCAGGGTGCCAGCACTGTCTGGTGAGGGCCCTCTTCTGGGTCACAGACTTTATGCTGTGTCCTCATGGGACCGAAGGGGCTGGGGACCTCTGCAAGGTCTCTTACGAGAGCGATAATCCCAACCATGAGGGCTCCGCTCGCGTGACCTAATCACCTACCACATGCTCCACCTATAAATACCTTCACATCAGGCATGAGAATTTAAATTTGGGGAGGACACAAACATTTAGATCACAGCAGTTGGAGATAATATGGAAAATAATGTTGGGACATCTTAGTGGCCACCTGAAGGCACGAAGAGCCTCATCTATTATGTATAACCTACATCAAAATCCATGCCACACGATTTAAAATGTCAATGTAAAATTTGCAGTCCAAAAATACTAGAAGATACGGGGGGAATTACTTGTATTGTCAGCAGAGACAAGGTCTTCCTAAGCATGACATCAGTCTTAAGAAAATGATTACGGTAACCATATAACAATTCAAAATTTTGGTACATGGGAAGGTCCTCTAAGCAAAGTGATAAGAAAGAGAATAATCAGGGAAAACATGAGTAGCTCAAATCACAGTCGAAGGACTAATATCACGTGGATGAAGGTAAGATCTGGCGGCGCGCACTGGGGGTCTGTCACACTGGAGTTTCAGGGCAATTGCTCTTACTAGTCAGACTGTATTCACTGGAATGGCTGATGCTGAAGTTGAAGCTCCAATACTGTGACCACCTGATGAGAAGAGCTGGCTCATTAGAAAAGACCCTGTTGCTGGTAAAGACCGAAAGCAGGAGAAGGGAACGACAGAGGATGAGATGGTTGGAGGCATCACTCACTCAATGGACATGAGTTTGAGCAAGCTCTGGGAGTTGGTGAAGGACAGGGAAGCCTGGTGGGCTGCAGTCCAGGGGGTCGCAAAGGGTCAGACAGGACTGAGTGACTGAGCCAACAAATAAAAAATCAGATTCTTCTCTCCCTCCACCTCACCAGAGAGAGAATCTCCCCAAACCTTGAAAACAACCACCAAGAGCTTCAGCACACACCATCTGATTAGGCAAATGAGCATCCCCCAACTAATCCACCCCGCTGTGAACAGCACTGGGTGTTGTCCACTGTCTCATGCAAGTAGGGAAAGTGAAAGTGTTAGTCACTCAGTCCTGTCCAACTCTTTGCTACCCCATAGACTGTAGCCTGCCAGGCTCCTCAGTCCATGGGATTCTCCAGGCAAGAATACTGGAGTGGGTTGCCACGCCCTTCTAAAGGGGATCTTCCTGACCCAGAGATTGAACCCAGGTCTCCTGTATTGCAGGCAGATTCTTCACCATCTGAGCTAGGGAAGGCCAAATCCCAAGTAGGGAAAGCCCTGTTAAATCCCTTTTCTCTCCTAGTTTTTAATGCCAATTTTCTGTTGGAAATTGGCACCTTCCTCTTCCTGTCCATCACCTCCTTGACAGAACCTAGCAGCCTCAAATCCTGGCTGTGGCCCAACTATACCTCTGAGCAAGACCACTACTCCCCAGAGGTGCCTTTGTGACTTCCAGAAACAACACGGGAGGCAAAGGTTTATCTGGGGGTCTACAGCAAGCGTGGGCACCCCCAACACTCAAGAACGCGAGTGATACTGACTCTCTTTTCTCTTTCTCTCTCTCCTCCTCTGTCTGCTGGAACCACACACAGTTAAATGGTTCTGCCACACTCTCAGGGCAGACAAATGTTAGACACTGAGAAACCAGCCCGTTGATTTTTTAGATTTTTTCACTTCAGACTGGTTACCATGGCTATTTGAGAATCCAGACCATTGGAGGGAATGTTATAAACTTAGAAATATTATCTATTTTCCATTACCTCCAGTAAAAATTGTCTACCAGGGAAAGGGGGGGAAATGCCACTTTGGGGGCCAAGTCCAATAAATTTGGGTAAAGAGGGAGGTAGTTCCTAGTTAAGCCCCACTGCAGAGAACTAAAAGAAAAAAAAAAAAAAAAAAGGTATTTAAATTCCTCCAAACCTGAAAGAGATGCTTGAAAGATCGAGAAGAAAGGAACCAAGGGAACAGCTCACGGGAAACCTAAAGAACGCAGAGGGGAGGGCTGGCCCGAATTCTGCTGTGATATCATGAGTGGAGCATGACGGCATGACACTGCCTGGCAGGCACGGTCCACGGCTGGAGGTCTCCACCACAGACAGCATGGGGCAGGGGGCAGCCAGGGCATGGGAGGGCTCTCAGGGTCTGTGGCTACTTCTGCCCCGGTGGATCTATTAGTTTTCTAGGACCGCTGTCAATTTTCTGCCACCTCGGTGGTTTACACAGCACAGATTTATCAGCTTACGGTTCTGGAGGTCAGAAGTCCTGCAATAGAGGTGTTCAGCAGGGCTGCATTTCTTCTGGAAACTCTAGGAGAGAATGTTTCGCCACCTTTCCCAGCTTTCGGAGGTGCCCACGCTCCCTGCTCGTGGCCCCTTTCTCTGTCTTCACAGCAAGCAACAGGGGGTCCTGCTCACTCCCGCTGCCAGCCCTCTGGTTCTCTCTTCCCCTCATTGCTCCACATTTAAGGACCCTTAAGTGTCAGCTTCCCTCATAGCTCAGTTGGTAAAGAATCCATCTGCAATTTGCAAGAGACCCCGGTTCAATTCCTGGGTTGGGAAGATCTGCTGGAGAAGGGATAGGCTTCCCACTCCAGTATTCTTGGGCTTCCCTGGTGGCTCAGCTGGTAAAGAATCCACCTGCCATGCGAGAGACCTGGGTTTGATCCCTGAGTTGGGAAGATCCCCTGGAGAAGGGAGACTACCCACTCCAGCATTCTGGCCTGGAGAATTCCATGGGCTGTATAGTCCATGGGGTCTAAAAGAGTGGACAGGACTGAGCGACTTTCACTTTCATTTTCATGAGCACATTGAGCCCACCCAGGTAATCCAGGGTCATCTCTCTTAAAGATCAGCTAATTAGTTACCATGATTCCATCTGCAACCTTCAGTCCCATTTGCTATAAAAACCTACATATTCAAGATTTCGGGGACTCGGTTTTCAACATGGAGGAAGAAGAGATCCTTTCCCTCTTTAAAATAAAATAATTATCATATTTTATGACTGCGTGTGTGTGTTAGTTGCTCAGTCATGTCCAAATCTTTGCGACCATCCACAGATTATAGCCCACCAGGCTCCTCTGTCCGTGGGATTCTCCAGGCAAGAATAGTGGAGTGGCCGCCATGCCCTCCTCCAGGGGATCTTCCTGACCTAGAGATCGACCCACTTCTCCTGCATTGCAGGCAGAGATGCTTTACGGTCTGAGCCACCGACTGTATTGATATAAAGATGAAAGTGTTAACATTACATATTAAGACATTTTCTTTGACCTGAAAGTTCATTTACCTTCTCCAGATTATAAAAGAAGTTCAGCCCTTTGTTGAGTCCCTAAGAGTCACAAAGTTCCAGGCATGGTGCCTGCTGTGTGACCGCTCGGTCAGCCTTAGAGGCAGCCATTCAGTGTCCCTTGATAAAGTGCTCAGAGGAAGTACACCCGAGCCACTCACGGGGCTTGAGGCCTGATGAAAAGCGTGATAGCAGGGGAAGGAGGCAGCAGAAGGGACAAGCATTACCACAAGCTCTCCAAGCCTCAGTTTACTCATCCACAAAATGGGGACAAGAAAGGGACCTTCCAGGCAGAGTAACTGAGACACCACACGAGGTAACACAAGCTCAGCAGCCCCAGGCTAGGCGTTTCATTCAGAGGAATTTCCTGCTGACCAAAAGTGTCCAAAAAAATACAGATGAGTCACAGGAAGAATTCCACAAAGTGTCAGGCTCTCCTCAGCTGCAGTGGGATTGGTTTGGTTCCGAAGTCTTTCCTGGCACCCTTGGGGACACTGGTCTCTGGAGGTTCAACCCTGGATGGTTGTGGGGCTGGGGGCTTGGAGACAGGGAGGGGTGTGATGAGGCCGCTTCATAAATAACAGCAGCCACAGTTCCTTGAGCATCTGCTGGGTCCAGAATGTGCCAGGACTTTCCATCTGCAACTCACTGAAGGCTCAAAATAAGCTCTTCTCACCGACCAGGAAACTTGAGGATTGGAAGGCTAAGAAGCCCACCAGGAACACCCTACCCATGCAGGTTCCCCGCCCCCCTCCATTAACGTCTCTCAGACCACACAGAGAAAGCAAGGGCCTTCGTGGAGAGGAGAGACAGCAAAGGAGTGACTAGAGAAGAGAAAGAGGGGTGGGGGGCTGGGGTGGAGAGGAGCCTGTGAGCAGGACCCCCCCACCAGAGAAGGGAAGGATCCTAAGACACTTGTCAGGCACTCACCATGTGTCAAGGATGGTCTTTACAGCCAGATACGCACTGAAGTGAAGTGAAAGTCGCTCAGTCGTGTCCGACTCTTTGCAACCCCATGGACTATACAGTCCTTGGAATTCTCCAGGCCAGAACACTGGAGTGGGTAGCCATTCCCTTCTACAGGGGGTCCTCCCAACCCAGGGATGGAACCCAGGTCTCCCGCATTGCAGGTGGATTCTTTACCAGCTGAGCCACCAGGGAAGCCCAAGAATACTGGAGTGGGTAGCCTATCCGTTTCTCCAGCAGATCGTCCCGACCTAGGAATGGAACTGGGGTCTCCTGCATTGCAGGTGGATTCTTTATCAACTGAGCTACAAGGGAAGCCCGCATTACCTCATGTAATCCCCACAGCACTCCTATGTGCCAGGCACTATTCTCATTTCCATTTTACAGATAAAGAAACTGAAGCACAGAAAGGCTCAGAAACATACCCAAGGCCATGCAGCTGGGAGCCTGGAATCCCTGTCTCACTGGAGAATCTGCACTGTTTTCTGCTCAGCTATACCAGGTGACCACCGAGACATCTGAACAGGAGGGACAGCAAGGGAATACGACAGCTGCATCCCCACGGGGTATGGCCTATTTTCTCCCGGTGGTCTGTTTACTAAAGAGCTCCCTGTGGTGGGCAGACCCTGGGTTGGGATGGGGGTTGCTGGCCCCTCAGAAGAGGAGAGAATCAGGACAAACTGCTTTGAATGACGGAGTGAGGCAGAGCAGGGCAGGGTGTACCTTTGGGCAGGGGGACGGCAGGTGCAAAGGCCCTGAGGCAGGAGCATGCTGGCTTATCCGCAGAACAAAGACGAGGCTCCTGGGCTAGAAATGAAGGAGCAAAGGGAAGGAGGTCAAACGGGCAGTGGGAGTCAGTCTGCACGGGCCCTGTGGGTACAGGCCTGTGAGAGCATTATGTGAGTCCAGCTGCGGAGGGTGCCCCTCAAGGGGACCCTGGCCACCAGGAAGAAATGAGAAAAAAGATGAGTGCACCCAGAAACCTCCTAGAGGGACTCCCAGGGAGTGACAGCCAGGGGCCAGGAATCCTGGGATCAACCATGGTGGAAGCTTCAGCTCCAGTGCTGTCTCCTTTTCAGAGGTTTTACCTTCTGAACAGATTTCTTAGTCATCTGGCACCAGGAAACCAAGGATGAGCCGTTGAGCCACAGGAGAGAGCTTTACTCGGTTTGAAATAACTCTCCCTGCATTGTGGGAACATAATGCAAGTGGAGATATGATGGCATGCCTGGCCTTCTAGTTGCACTTGGAGATGTTGTTATCGAAATCCCTCCATTTTAGCCAAACTCAGCAGTTCAGAAACTGACGGTTTTCAAAGAGGTTAGAGAGGAGTTCGGAAACTTCTGTCTCCCAGCCCCGACAGGTGCCAAACACTTCATTTTGCCAGTGAGGGAGGAGACGCAAAGGGCCACGTCCTGAAAACACACACAGGCTCTCCCGAGATGTGCTGTGTGCCGTGCTAAGTTGTGTCCGACTCTTTGAGAGCTGATGAGCAGGTGATTCACAAAGCGCAGCGGTGGCACCGTGAGCCCTGCCTCCAGGGCCTCCGCGTTCCCGGCCCAGCCCGGCGCCCCTTCCCTCTGCACCCTGGCGCGCTGCTGCAGGGCTGCGGCCAGGACTGCCAAGGCCCAGTCCTCCGGGAGTGGAAAACCAAATGAAGTTGAAGAGACAGGGAGGGGCCGGGTGAATACTTCCCACTGTGGAAACCAGAGGTCCAGTCCCTGGGCGGAGTCCCAGGCCAAGCCAGCTGTTGGGAAGGCTCCACCTCTCTCCCCGGTCTCTGGGTGAACGTCCTCCAGCGGCCTCTGCACAGGCCTCTGTCCCTCTCACCTTCATTTTCCTTCCCACACAGACCCCGCTGCCTCCTCAGCTGCCTCTTCATTCCCCCTAGATGTAGCTCAAGTCTAGTATCTGTAGATTTGAATAGCAGGCTAGAAACCCAGCCTGGAGACAGAATTGATTAGTGTATTCCTTGAAAATCATTGTTTTCCAAACAAGTTACTAGGAGGCTTTCCTACAACAGAGCATAAGACTTGTCAGTCTTAAACAGGCACTGCATCTTCATTATCTATATATCTCCATTTCCTGGTAAAATACCTTGCACAAAGTAGTTTTTTAATTTATTTTTAAATTGGAGGATAATTGCTTTACAATGTTGTGTTAGTTTCTGCTGTACAACAACATGAATCAATCATAAGTATATATATATTCTCTCCCTCTTGGGCCTCCCTCCCTGCCCATCCCACCTCTCTAGGTCACCACAGAGCACTGAGCTGAGCTTCCTGTGCTATACAGTAACTTCTCACTAGCTGTCTATTTTACACATGGCAGTCTAGCAGTTTTCAATAAACAGTTTTTTAACAAGAGATGAATGGGAGGAGAATGTATGTCTCTGACTTGCAGCAGGCTTTACTTTGGGGTCCTGGGTCATTCCCAGTGAAGAGGCCATGGGGCTTTAGAGCATGTGGTATAGGGAGCCAGAGGGTTTCTAGCTATGTCCAGAAAGAGTTAGCTTCTGTATAATCTACACAAATTTATGAAATTACTTGCATTAAAACTAGATTAAATAGAGCTTCAGAGTCTAATAGCCACTGCAGTACACCCTGCAGCATAATCAATATCAGTAAAACAAAGACATTAGGAAAATGAGATTGCTGAAAAATGAAAGGAGAAAGGAGTCTGGGTGCTATAGAGACCAAACAGTAGTCACAGCTGTTGACTCTAGGGGACAACAGAAAAAGAAGGGGATAAAAAGAGCAATAAAAGACCATTCAAAGCACACCTGTTACAGTAGGAGACAGGCCTTGAACAGTATCCGGTTACATGCCTAGGACAATTTGCCTCTTATTTATTTTAAACTCTGAGCAATCTAGGGATAAAATTGGACTAAGATGGGGCATTGTTCTAACATTTCCTATTGGCAATATCCTTTCTGTAATACTGAACAAAGAAACGTATATATAGTTAAACACAAAGCAAAAACAATTTATCTTATTAAATTCATGTATAAAATGTAAATAATATAAGAAAAAGAAAATTATTGAGCCACTGACCATCTAACTCCATATATTCTCTAACCATATATTCTCACTGTTAACCTTTTCTGATGTCCCATCTTGCTACTAAATATAATTTTGGAAAATCTTATCATCCAGATGTTATTACTTAAATAATTATTTCATCTTTGGCCTCACAGATGGCTTCGATCCACAGGAATCTAGTTTGATAATTTAAGTACCATATTTTAAATATTCCTGAAAATAAGTGGATAGTTTAATAAAACAGATAATGTATATCAGTTCAGTTCAGTACAGTTGCTCAGTCGTGTCCAACTCTTTGCGACCCCATGAATAGCAGCACACCAGGCCTCTCTGTCCATCACCAACTCCCAGAGTTCACCTAAACTCGTCCATCGAGTCGGTGATGCCATCCAGCCATTTCATCCTCGGTCGTCCCCTTCTCCTCCTGCCCCCAATCCCTCCCAGCATCAGAGTCTTTTCCAATGAGTCAACTCTTCGCATGAGGTGGCCAAAGTATAGGAGTTTCAGCTTTAGCATCAGTCCTTCCAAAGAACACCCAGGGTTGATGTCCTTCAGAATGGACTGGTTGGATCTCCTTGCAGTCCAAGGGACTCTCAAGAGTCTTCTCCAACACCACAGTTCAAGAACATCAATTCTTCAGCGCTCAGCTTTCTTCACAGTCCAACTTTCACATCCAGACATGACCACTGGAAAAACCATAGCCTTGACTAGATGGACTTTTGTTGGCAAAGTAATGTCTCTGCCTTACACAACCACAAATATTTAGATGAAAATGGAAACATTCAGTCAAATATCTATATTTACATCTGCATGATGACAGAGTAAAATTTCCATTTTCCATGCAACATTTTTGCTGTAACAGTGTGGATGCTGCAGAAACATCTTCTTAAAGTTATTCATTTCTTTGCATAGAAGAGATTATTGCTGTATCAACAAAAAAAACCAAAGTTTGATTATGTTAATTCATACTAAGGCAGGCCTAACAGGAAGAACTTCCTATAGTGCTTCTATATTTTTCTGTTTGATGTGTTTGCCATTACGTGAACCAAAGAATTTCCTAACTACCACCATTCATAGTTTGCATATAGTATCAGTTCTAGTAGAATGCATTCCTTCATTAATTCATTTGAAGATTAAACTGGGAGTAGATGGAGAGGATGTTGAAGGATATTCCAAATAGAACACCATGTGCCAAGGATCTGACTTGACATGATATTTGGCATGTTGGAGAATGTAAGGCCAGAATAGTGCAAGGAGAGTGAGTGAGGGCTCTTGGGCTTTATCCTAAGAGTCACAGGAAATCACTGAGCAGTTTTCTTGTTCAAGAATAATACAATCTCTTTAATGTGTTTAAAAGGTCACTAGATGGACAGTGTGCAAAATGGATCAGAGGGCTCGGCAAGGCTAGTCCTAGGGCCGGTGATCCCTGTTGGCTTGTAATAGAGTCCTAGCAATGGAGATGGAGAGAAGTGGACAGATTTGAGGGAGATGTCAGAAGTAGAATCAATAAGGACATAGTGATTAACTGTTGGCAGAAGAAAGATAGTGAGTTTGAAGTTGACTCCTGGTTTTCTGAGTTGAGTAATTGGGTGGATAGTGCTGTCTTTAACTGAAATGCCAAGTACTAAAGGAAGAACAGAAATTTGGGGAAGGTAATACAAATCTTCAATATACCTTTTGTCCTGATGAATTTTTAGTACCTATCAGATACCTATGGTAGACAGGTTTCAGGTTCAGTATGAAAATCTAGGATGGTGTCACTGGTATATAACTGAAACCCTGCAAATGAATGAAATCAACTAAGCAGAAAAGGCCACACCCTGAGGAACTCCAACATTTAAAGTTTGGTGAAAAATGGAGTAACCAACAAAGATGCCAGTGGAACAGCCAGATAAAAGGAAGAAAGCTGAAAGAGGGTGATGTCGAAAATCAAGGGAACATTGTTTCAAGAAGGAGGGTATGATCTTCTATGATGATGACTGAAAGAGTGTTACATGTAAGATTCTCTTTAGTCAGGATTTCATCAAACCATCACCTGAATTATATGGTGTAAATATACTGGCAAGATAGCTCCACTAAGTTTATAGGACTCAGGCCATAGAAAAAAAATTCTCCTCTTAAATCTAATAAAGCTAATGGAGAAATGCCCTGGGTGTTTTTTTCATAGGCATATAGGGCTTTACTGGTGGCTCAGCAGCAACAAAAAAAAAAAAAAAAAAATCCACCTGCCAATGAAGGAGATGCAGGTTTGATCCTTGGGTTGGGAAGATTTCCTGGAGGAGGAAATGGCAACCCATTCCAGTATTCTTGCCTGGGAAATCTCATGGACTGAGGAGCCTGGCAGGCTACAGTCCATGAGTCACAAAGATTTGGACACAACTGAGTGACTAAATAACAACAACAACAATAAAAAATATCTTATTTCTTAAACGGGAGAGTCAAATTTCCTATTTATAATTTATTAGAACCCACATGTACTGAACACACTGGAACTCAACAAAAAAGAATTAGACTATTTTCTAAGGGAAAGAAGAAATACAAGTCTCAGGGGGAAATGTCCAAGGAACACAGATATTATGTCTATGTTTGTCAAACAGGCATAGGAGAGAAAATAAAGACCAGAAAACACTGAAAAATTATTTTTAAGCTAAAACTCCCTGAAGTTTGTGGATTTCTGGAGTATGAAGCCCTTTGAATGAAGAGTTTAAGCTGTACACAAAGTTGGAGTTCAATTAGAATCCGATATCAAAGATGATCTTGCTTACTCCAAGTGATTTATCTAGCTTAAGCTGAAAAGGAATTAGTAATGTGACTTAGATTCTGACAGATGTGAATAACAGGAAGAAGAACTCTGAAGCAATCCAGAAGGAAAAAAAAAATGGAAAAGAGGCTTAATAGATACAAACTGATGATTATTTTGATTGAATTTAATTTCAGCAATTAATTCAAATAGCAGATATATCATTTCAGAGAAACAAATCTCTTCTAATAAAGAAAAATTACATAGTATGTTCAATTTCTAAGCCCATGCTATTGATAAAAGCTTTTTGAGAGAGAACAGGGGTAGGGGAAGGAAGGGAGGGTGCAAGAAAGAGAAAGAAATTGATTCTGAAAAATTGACTTTGTCTGCCTGATAGTCATTGGATGAAATCACAAAGAAAACATTGGCAAGAGATCAGGCCTCCTGGAATCCATTAAATACAAAGAAGGAGAAAAATATCTAACTGTTGGTTGCAGATTAGCATGATATATTCAAAGATTTGAGCAGAACTATTTAAGGGTGAGCAAATCCAGCAATAAAATGTGAAAATCAGCACTCATAAAAACAAGAAAATAAATTTTCTAGGTTAGAGAGCAACTGGTACTACTACATATGTTGGATACCATACATGGGTCTTAACCAGAAACAAAGATCTTGGAGGGCCACTGATTCCTCAGTTTCTGTTCTCCCCTCAGCATATGCAAATTTCTGCAGCACCTCCACTAGTTAGTAGTCACAACTACAGTTTTTGAAGGTGTGCTCAGAATAAAGGTTAATCTGACCAACTAAACCACAGACTTAAAATAGGCATGAGGGCTAATCTAGGCTGGGAGATGAACTGTGACAGTCATGTCCCACACTCACACCTTTATTTCTACAGTGGATAAATCCAATAGACAAGAGCTGCATGGTAGAATGACTTGACTTGAAAGTGTAGTTTGCTTTAATGAGAAGTATCAGAAGGAAATTAGAGCTCAGATAGGCAAGATGCCAAGGACAGGGAAGTCAGCTAACGCAGGCTAGAACAGGTTAGCACTGGAGGCTTAGACAGACTAGAACAACCATTTCTGACCTTTTAGAAAATGGAGACTACTCATTATTGATAAGACAAAGCTTTATGAAAAATTGCAAAAGCAATAATTTTTCATTCTATGCTTGGAGCTGGTGCATTGAGACGACCCAGAGGGATGGTACGGGGAGGGAGGAGGGAGGGGGGTTCAGGATGGGGAACACATGTATACCTGTGGTGGATTCATGTTGATGTATGGCAAAACCAACACAATATTGTAAAGTAATTAACCTCCAATTAAAATAAATAAGTTTATATTTTAAAAAAATTAGAAAGTAAATCTAAACAAAAATAAGAAAATTTAAAAATACCTCCAGAAGTGAAAGTGAAAGTCGCTCAGTTGTGTCCGACTATACAGTCCATGGAATTCTCTAGGGCAGAATACTGGAGTGGGTAACCTTTCCCTTCTCCAGGGAATGAGATAGCAACAGTTAGCTCTTTGGTGTACATCTCATAAAATTTTTTCTATGCATATATGAATATATATATATATATATAGTTTTTCCTGTGGTCATGTATGGATGTGAGAGTTGGACTGTGAAGAAGGCTGAGTGCTGAAGAATTGATGCTTTTGAACTGTGGTGTTGGAGAAGACTCTTGATAAAAGCAAAAGAGGAGAGTGAAAAAGTTGGCTTAAAGCTCAACATTCAGAAAACGAAGATCATGGCATCTGGTCCCATCACTTCATGGGAAATAGATGGGGAAACAGTGGAAACAGTGTCAGACTTTATTTAGGGAGGCTTCAAAATCACAGCAGATGGTAACTGCAGCCATGAAATTAGAAGACGCTTACTCCTTGGAAGAAAAGTTATGACCAACCTAGATAGCATATTCAAAAGCAGAGACATTACTTTGCCAACAAAGGTCCATCTGGTCAAGGCTATGGTTTTTCCTGTGGTCATGTATGGATGTGAGAGTTGGATTGTGAAGAAAGCTGAGCGCCAAAGAATTGATGCTTTTGAACAGTGGTTTTGGAGAAGACTCTTGAGAGTCCCTTGGACTGCAAGGAGATCCAGCCAGTCCATTCTGAAGGAGATCAACCCTGGGATTTCTTTGGAAGGAATGATGCTAAAGCTGAAACTTCAGTACTTTGGCCACCTCATGTGAAGAGTTAACTCATTGGAAAAGACTGATGATGGGAAGGATTGGGGGCAGAAGGAGAAAGGGACGACAGAGGATGAGATGGCTGGATGGCATCATGAACTCGATGGACATGAGTCTGAGTGAACTCTGAGAGATGGTGATGAACAGGGAGGCCTGGCGTGCTGCAATTCATGGGGTCGCAAAGAGTCAGAGACGACTGAGCGACTGAACTGAACTGATATATACACATGGACCATAGCCTGCCAAACTACTCTATCCATGGGATTTTCCAGGCAAGAATACTGGCCTGGTTTGCCATTTCCTTCTCTTGGGTCTCTTCCCAACTGCCAGGATTGATCCAGAGTCTTCTGCATTGGCAGGCAGATTCTTTACCACTGAACCAGCAGAGAAGCCCATGTATGCAGTTACTGAATTTTAATAAAAACTTTCACTTAATGATATTTTCTGAGCAACTTTTAACTACAATAAATACATATACACAGTACTATTTTTCTACATAATATTACATCATAAGGGTCTATCTCAATTGATTTTACTGATCTATTGTTGAACATGTTTGGTGTTTCTAGTTTTGTTGCTACTATGAAGAATACTACAGTGAATATTAGTGAGCACATTCTTTCTTTAAGGATCCCTTTATAACATCAAACATATAAATATGGGACAACTGGATATCCACATGCAAAAAACAGAAGTTACACCCCTGTGTCACACTAGATCTAAAATTAACTCTGCTGCTGCTAAGTCGCTTCAGTCGTGTCCGACTCTGTGCGACCCCATAGACGGCAGCCCACCAGGCTCCCTTGTCCCTGGGATTCTCCAGGCAAGAATACTGGAGTGGGTTGCCATTTCCTGCTCCAAAAAACTAAATATAAGAACTAGAACTATACAGCTTTTAGAAGAAAAGCAGAGTGGTAAAACTTTGTAACTTTGGGCTTGGCAATGATTTCTTAGATATGACACCAGAAGCACAGTCAGCAAAAGAAAAAAAAAGAAAATGGAATTCATCAAAATTAAACTTTTCTGCATTAAAGAACAGTATCAAGATAGTGAAAAGGCAATCAATGAAATGGGAGAAAATAGTTACAAATCACAGATCTATTAGAGTCTAGTATCAAGATTATATATACATCTTCTATATTTCAACAACTAAAAAGAAAACAACCCAATGAAAATTTGGGCATGGGACCTGAATAGATATTTCTGTAAAGAAAATATGCAAATTTCCAATAAGCACATGAAAAGATGCTCAACATCACTAATCATGAGGAAAATGCAAATCAAAATACAGTGAGATGTCAATTCACACTGATTATGATGGCTACTATATATTAATTTTATACCCCATGTATTTTATTTCTTTTTCATGTGAAGGACACACACACACAGAAAAAAAAAAAACAAAAAACAATAAATGTTGGCTAGGATGTGGAGACATTGACTTTGGTACGTTGCTAGTGGGAATGTAAAATGGTTCAGGCACTGTAGAAAACAGTTTTCACAGTTTCTCAAGTTAAGTGTAGAAGTAACATTGTTGTTGCTGTTCAGTCACTAAGTCGTGTCCAGCATTTTGTGACCCCATGAGTGTAGCAGGCCAGGCTCCTCTGTCTTCCACTATCTCCCAGAGATTGCTCAAATTCATGTGCATTGAGTTGGTGATGCTATCAAACCATCTCATCCTCTGCTGCCCTCCTATCCTTTTGCCTTCAATCTTTCCCAGCATTAGGGTCTTTTCTTTGTGTCAGCTCTTTGCATCAGGTGGTCGAAGTACTGCAGCTTCAGCTTCAGCATCAGTCCTTCCAATGAATATTCAGGGTTGATTTCCTTTAGAATTGACTGGTTGGATGTCCTTGCAGTCCAAGGGACTCTCAAGAGTCTTCTCCAACACCACAGTTCAAAAGCATCAATTCTTTGGCGTTCAGCCTTCTTCACAATCCAACTCTCACATCCATACATGACTACTGGAAAAACCATAGCCCTGACTAGACGGACCTTAGTAGGCAAAGTCATGTCTCTGCTTTTGAATATGCTATCTAGGTTGGTCATAACTTTTCTTCCAAGGAGTAAGCATCTTTTAATTTCATGGCTGCAGTCGCCATCTGCAGTGATTTTGGAGCCCAAAAAAATAAAGTCTGACACTTTTTCCAGTGTTTCCCTATCTATTTCCCATGAAGCGATGGGACCGGATGCCATGATCCTCATTTTCTGAATGTTGAGCTTTAAGCCAACTTTTTCACTCTCCTCTTCCACTTTCATCAAGAGGCTTTTTAGCTCCTCTTCACTTTCTGCCATAAGGGTGGTGTCATCTGCATATCTGAGGTTCTTGATGTTTCTCCCGGCAATCTTGATTCCAGCTTGTGTTTCTTTCAGTCCACTGTTTCTCATGATGTACTCTGCATATAAGTTAAATAAGCAGGGTGACAATATACAGCCTTGATGCACTCCTTTTTCTATTTGGAACCAGTCTGTTGTAGGGAGGGTATATTATGGATTACTGCTTAATGGGTATGGGGCTTACTTTTGGGATGATAACAACTGCTGGAACTAGATAGTAATGATGGTTACACTACGTTATGAATGCAGTTAATGCCACTGAATTATGTATTTTGAAATGATTTAAATTGTAAGTTTTATATGTTCATTTTACAACAATAAATTTAAATAAAAAATGAATTTGTAAACTTACATAATATTATTACTTTCAATAGCCATTGTTTGAGGTATTATATAATGACAGAAAGCTACTATGACTTTAATAATATGAGTTACTATACTATTAAATACCATAGGTAGACATATTTGAAAAAATAATACTAGATGAATATTCAAGATAAATGTATACGATCTAATACCAGGCTTGCTTCATATAAGGATATGAGAATTCCTTGCTGTAATTTTGCTGGCTCCTGGAAGTTTAGGGCACACAGGCTATGACTTATTGAGCCAAAGCATAAGTTCACAAAATCAGAAGTGCATTAGTTTCCTGTGGCTGTTGTAACAAATTACCACAAACTAAGGGCTTCCCTGGTGGCTCAGTGGTAAAGAATCCAACCGCCAATGCAGGAGACATAGTAGATATGGGTTCAATGTGTGGGTTGGGAGCATCTCTTGAAGAAGGAAATAGCAATCCAACCATATTATTTATTATGTTTTTAAATTTTTTTCATCATGTTATATATATATATATATGTATACAAATACACACACAGACAACTAAAAAAGGGAAAATTCACTTGAGGGAGTGGAATAATCAAATTGCAGATCTCAACAGAGCATTAAGTAACACACACATTTCATATGGTTTCATTTTTAAAAATTCAAGACAGATAACCATCATCAGCATGTTATCCAGATATTGCAACAGTGCAATATCTGGATAACAGTGCAGAAAAACAATTTGAACTTAAGAGCAAAGATAGCTGGCATTACATTTTTAATGTTATCTTTGAGATATAATTTGCATACAATAAAATTTGCCCTTTTAAGGTGTTTAATTCAGTGGTTTCAGTATGTTTACAGAGTTGTACATTCATCACCATTATGTAATTTTTAGAACAATTTCATCACCCTCAAAACAAATCTTGTCCCACTAGCAGTCACTCCATAATATCCCCTTCTGTCAGTGCCTCACAACTGCTAATATACCTTTTGTGCCTACATATTTACCTATTCTGGACACTTCATATAAATTGAATCATATAATATAGGGGTTTTGTGAAGGGCTTCTTTCATTTAGCATCTTTTCAAGGTCAATCCACATTGTAGCACATCAGAACTTCATTTTTTTTTTGTGGCCAAATAATATTCCATTGCATGGATCTAACAGTTTTACCTGTTCAGTAGTATTGATGGACTTTTGGGTTGTTTTGACCAATGGATATTATGAATAATGTTGATATGAGTATTTGTGAACAAATTTTATATTGACTGTATTTTCAGTACACTTGGATCTATCCATAGGAATAGAGTCTTACCGTATCTAAATTTAACGTTATAAGGAACTGCCAAACTTTGACAATCTGCACTGTTTTGCATTCCCACCATTAACATATGAAGGATCGAAATTTTCACATCCCCACCAACACCTGCTATTGTATCTTTTTAATTATAGTTGTCCTGCTGGGTATGAAACAGAAATATTGTCTTGGCAGGATTTTTTTGGCTTCCCAAGTGGCTCAGTGGTAGAGAATCTGCCTTCCAATGCAGAAGAGGTGTGGGAGACCTGAGTTTGATCCCTGGGTTGGGAAGATCTCCTAGAGAAGGAAATGGCAACCCACTCCAGTATTCTTGCCTGGAGAATCCCACGGACAGAGGAGCCTGGCAGGTTACAGTGCATGGAGTCCCAAAGAGTCAGACACGACTGGGCACTTAAGCAACAGCAACAACAGGATTTATTTATTCATTCCAAATATACTATCATTGTTTACAGAGTTTATCAGAAATATAAGAGATCACTCACATTCTAAAAGAGGGTTTCTCAAACTTTAGTGTGCTTCAGAATCACCTGAAGCACTTGTCACAATGCAGATTTGTGGGCTCCACCCTCACAGTTTCTGATTTAGTAGGCTTGAAGTAGAGCCTGGTTATTTGCATTTCTAACAAGTCTGCCAGAGAAGGCAATGGCAACCCACTCCAGTACTCTTGCCTGGAAAATCCCATGGACAGAGGAGCCTGGTAGGCTGCAGTCCATGGGGTCGCTAAGAGTTGGGCACGACTGAGCGACTTCACTTTCATGCATTGGAAAAGGAAATGGCAATCCATACCAGTATTCTTGCCTGGAGAATCCCAGGGACAGAAGAGCCTAGTGGGCTGCTGTCTGTGGGGTTGCAAAGAGTCGGATACAACTGAAGCAACTTAGCAGCAGCAGCAGCAACAAGTCTGCAGGTGAGGCTGATGCTGCTGGTGTGTGAGCCACATTTTGAGAACCATTGTCAGGGAAGCTTTCCCCAAAATGTCTATGGGATATTAACAACTGTTACATAGTGGAAGGATATTATTGTGACAGAACTTTGAGAAAAGTTGGGTGAAGGAGATTTCTATTTCCCAGTAGAATGGGAAACAATAGAATGGGAAAGACTAGAGATCTCTTCAAGAAAATTAGAGGCACCAAAGGAACATTTCATGCAAAAATGGGCATAAAAAAGGAAAGAAATGGTGTGGACCTAACAGAAGCAGAAGATATTAAGAGGTACCAAGGATACACAGTAGAACGATACAAAAAAGATCTTCATGACCCAGATAATCATGATGGTGTGATCACTCACCTAGAGCCAGACATCGTGGAATGTGAACAAGTGGGCCTTAGGAAGTATCACTACGAACAAAGCTAGTGGAGGTGATGGAATTCCAGTTGACCTATTTCAAATCTAAAAGATGATGCCATGAAAGTGCTTCACGCAATATGTCAGCAAATTTGGAAAACTCAGCAGTGGCCACCAGACTGGAAAAGGTCAGTTTTCATTCCAATCCCAAAGAAAGGCAGTGCCAAATGATGCTCAAAGTACCACACAATTGCACTCATCTCACACGCTAGCAAAGTAATGCTCAAAATTCTCCAAGCCAGGCTTCAGCAATACATGAACTGTGAACTTCCAGAAGTTCAAGCTGGTTTTAGAAAAGGCAGAGGAACCAGAGATCAAATTGCCAACATCCGCTGGATTATCAAAAAAGCAAGAGAGTTCCAGAAAAATATCTACTTCTGCTTTATTGACTATACCAAAACCTTTGACTGTGTGAATCACAACAAACTGTGGAAAATTCTGAAAGAGATGGGAATACCAGACCACCTGACCTGCCTCTTGAGAAATCTGTATGCAGGTCAAGAAGCAACAGTTAGAACTCGACATGGANTATTTCTGCTTTATTGACTATGCCAAAGCCTTTGAGTGTGTGGATCACAATAAACTGTTGAAAATTCTGAGAGAGATGGGAATACCAGACCACCTGACCTGCCTCTTGAGAAATCTGTATGCAAGTCAGGAAGCAACAGTTAGAACTGGACATGAAACAACAGACTGGTTCCAAATAGGAAAAGGAGTGCATCAAGGCTGTATATTGTCACCCTGCTTATTTAACTTATATGCAGAGGACATCATGAGAAACACTGAGCTGGATGTAGCACAAGCTGGAATCAAGATTTCTGGGAGAAATATCAATAACCTCAGATATGCAGATGACACCACCCTTATGGCAGAAAGTGAAGAGGAACTAAAGAGCCTCTTGATGAAAGTGCAAGAGGAGAGTGAAAAAGTTGGCTTAAAGCTCAACATTCAGAAAACGAAGATCATGGCATCTAGTCCCATCACTTCATGGCAAATAGATGGGGAAACAGTGGAAACAGCAGCTGACTTTATTTTTCTTGGTTCCAAAATCACTGCGGATGGTGATGGCAGCCATGCAATTAAAAGATGCTTACTCTTTGGAAGGAAATGGTTATGACCAACCTAGACAGCATATTAAGAAGCAGAGACATTACTTTGCCAACAAAGGTCTGTCTAGTCAAGGCTATGGTTTTTCCAGTGGTCATGTATGGATGTGAGAGTTGGACTATAAAGAAAGCTGAACACCGAAGAATTGATGCTTTTGAACTGTGGTGTTGGAGAAGACTCTTGAGAGTCCCTTGGATTTCAAGGAGATCTAACCAGTCCATCCTAAAGGAGATCAGTCCTGGGGGTTCATTGGAAGGACTGATGTTGAAGGTGAAACTCCAATACTTTGACCCCCTGATGTGAAGAGCTGACTCATTTGAAAAGACCCTGATGCTGGGAAAGATTGAAGGCAGGAGGAGAGGGGGATGACAGAGGATGAGATGGTGGGATGGCATCACCAACTCGATGGACATGAGTTTGGGTAGGTTCCGGGAGTTGGTGATGGACAGGGAGGCCTGGCATGCTGTGGTTCATGGGGTCACAAAGAGTCAGATACGACTGAGCAACTGAACTGAACTGATGTAACCAAATATTACCTTTAGATGAATGTGAGTTCATGTAAATGCCAATTATTAATTTGTTTCGAAAATGCACCGTTACACATATTACAGAAACACAAGAACCTAATTGTTATAATTGAAGAAATTGATTTCTTTGGTCAATCAGGAAGATGTAACAATTAAAAATCATTCCCATATCAAGCAATCATATTTTAAGACTTACTGGCAGCTGTCCTTCACACATTTGAATGGGCTTTCTCACCAAGTAGAGAACTCACCTCCACTGGATTGAGAGGGCCTGATTCATTGGCAATTATGACCCTTGGTTTGCTTCCCTATTTGTGTAAGGATAGCTGTGTGGCCTTGGAGAAGTCATTTAACTTCATCTGTAATGTGAGCACAGAATGTCTTCCTCACCTGCCTCATATTGCTATGCAAAAGGAAACAAGTTTCTAGTTGTGGAAGCCCTTTGTAAAGTTATGCCTGTGAATGAAATGCAAGTTTTTATGGATCCACATACACTATTCACGATCATGAATGCATAACGGGCACAGGGTTGAATATGCTGTAGGTGCTTTGTGCTTTGAATGCATGCGCCTGGAGATCCCAGCCCATAACAGTACAGAATAGGTGTCCTCTGTGGGATGTAACCCAGGTGACACTCCTAACATTAAGCCACACCTGTGCTCTGACAGGGACAACGGTGTGCAGAGGAGAATTCAGAAGATCAACGTACGCCATGGCAGAGAGAACAGAGCCGTCCAGTGGTGGTGGTACCACACCTGATCATCCCTCCAGGCCAGGCAGAAACACCACCTAATCCATGTGGACTTCCAGCGTTCCACTCTCTCCCTGAAACAAAGTAATTTCTCCTGCATCTGCATCCCTGATGCACTTTATTGGGGGTAGCCCTAAACTTTGAGCACCCATGCCAACCCCCACAACATTCAGCTGGCACCAGATAAATAGGGTGCCCAGCCCTCTCTGAGTTCATAGATTTGATTCTGGCAGGCCCACCCTGAACCACTCCTCAGATTAGATTCTACCCTGTTGGTATGTCCCTGGCTTCCAACTCAAGTCAATAAACAGTTACTAAGCCCCTGGTTTTTGCTAAGCTTCTGCTCAGTAACAGGGTACAGCAATGGGCAACAACTCATGTCCTTGCCCTCATGGAGGTTATCATCTAGTGTCACAACTGACCATTAAACCATTCCAATCTTGAGACTGAGGACTCCATGGAGAAACTTCCAGAAAAGGTGATGTCTACTCTGAGACCTGCAGGCTAAGGTGTTCATCAGGTGAAAGGAAGTTGGGAAGGAAGAGAGGGCAGAATGTTATAAATAGCACACCTGGGAGGCAGGAGCGAACCTGTTGAATTTAAACTGGAAGACATTTAGTCTGGACAAAAGTAAGTGATAGGCAAAAGTCAACTTCTTTATGTCTCTGTATCCAACTTTCCCTTAGATTTGGGACCTCCATATATGATATTAATCTCTACTAACTTCAGCTCCAATCCCTCCTGCACGGCCTATTGATAGCCTTCCCCACTTTGTTCCAACACGTAGATGACTTCTTCCTTTTGATCCCCAAAGGGTCTTCCTATGGACTCAATGTGTTCTCCCAAAACGCATATGTTGTAGCCCTAATCCTCACAGTGATGGAATTTGGAAGTGAGTCCTTTGGGATGTTTGGATGAGGTCTTGTGAGTGGAGCCCCCATGAGGATATGGGTGCCTTTATAAGGGGATAAGAGACCACAGCTGACCTCTCTCCAGCACATGAAGACAGGGATGAAGTTCATCATCTGCAAACTGAGAGGAAGAGCGCTCATGGAATCTGCCAGCACCTTGAACTTGGACCTCCAGCCTGTAGAACTGTGAGAAATAAGTCTCTGTTAATAAAGAAACAAACCTATGTATTCTGTTCCAGCAGCCCAAACTGACTGACTAAGCCAGGGCTGATTTCCTCTGCCCTTGTAAATGGAAACCAATCTGTCTCAAGTCTGCTTTTACATGGAATTGTATCACAGAGCTCTCTGATTTATTTTATTTTATTTTTTTTTTTTCATTTTGCCTATCAGGCTGCCAAGGCACAGATGATCTTGTATTTCCTCCCAAGCACGTAGGACAGTGCCTAGCAATATGTTTTCCCATAACAAATTTCTACTTGCCGCTTTTGGGTTTAAAAGCCTTCAGCCATCCTGTGTTCATCTTCAGACAAAATCTGGTTCCTAAGCACAGCTCACAAGCCCCAGCCCCCGTTAGCCTGCTGGCCTGACCTCTGTCCCTCTCCGCTTCTCACCACCCCCTCCAGTCTCACTCACCGTTCCCGTTCTCCGTGGCTGCACGCTCTCCTGCCTGTGAGCTCTCACCCACGCTGTTCCCTGCCCTGCCCTGCCCACCCTTTCGCTGTTACTCATCTCCAGAATCTCAGTTTATACCTCCACTTCTGCAGGGAGGCTTTCCCTGACACTCGCTGCCTTGCTCCTGCACGACACTCACCATGCTTGATTGAAACTGCGAGTTGGAGTGCTTGCTCTCCCACAGACTCAGCCTTGGCGCTCTGGATCGTAGGCCTGGGAGGAAGCCAAGCTGCGTGCCTGGCTCTACCCACTAGATGCTGACCTCACGTCACCACATGAGGGCAACCAAGAAGGTGCCAAAGATCCCCTAGGAACAGAAGCGCCCTACTTTGAGAACTGCTGTGCCGCACTCTTCCAAAGGTAGGGACTATTTCTTATGCACAGCTCTCCCCAAGCTGGCATGTAATATAGAAGCCTACTAATCATATGCTGCGTGAATGAACAGAAGTTCCTACTATAAACTCCTACCGAATGAATGAACATCAAGAAGGAGGCTGTGTCAGGAGCACAGGGAGCTCAGAGCCCCACGCTTCTCTTTAATGAATGGGTAGAACCTGCATGAACATGGGAGTCTTCTCACTCTGGGAGCGGTCTCCTCCCTGCCTGTTACCTCCATCCAGGTGGGCAACAGGTCATCAAGTCCGCCACTCCTTCTGCCCACACGTCTCTTTGGGCTGCCCTGTCCACCCACCTCCCCTCTATAGAATAGAAAAAAGGTTCCAGCTTCCCGAGCTTCCTGCATCAAAGATGTTTAAGCTTTTAATGCGAACCCTGATTAATTAACAAGGGCGCAAGACTTACATGCATTTCAAGTTGCTTTTATCTCTGGAAGAAAAGACGCCTTTTGGCAGATACTTTCTGCTCACTGTCTAGTTCAGCATTTCAAAGGGCATGCTTTGAAGGGCTGAGCGGGTTACCATTTTTTTGTGTGTGAAGGGCAATGACTAGTAATTAAGGTTCAGACCCCTTTATGTCAACTCAAGGAAAAAAAAAATCAAATTCAATCTCAGCTTCATCCAAACTGACATGTCAGAGCTGAAGGGCTCTTACTGGTGTCAAAGGGCAGAAGCAAAAAGGAAAAGGGTCTGTGATGTAATAAAGACTTCATCCCTTTGGCTTTCAACTTAAAAAGCCAACATCTGTTGAGCACCAGATGTATCAGCTCGCCCACAAATGCTATGAAAGACTAATATTATTTCATTTACAGATTGAAGAAACTAAGGTTTGAAGATACTAATTTGTCCAAAATTTAACAAATGGGCCAGATATGCTTAGAATATAGTGGGTTTGAGTATATTCTGTCTTCCAAACTTACATTCCCTCATCCCTTGTGTCTTCCCCTGTTCATCTGTATCTACTAGAATGGAACAAAAGGGGCTTATTTTATCTTTGTTAGCAAATAATTTATTCATTCCATCAGTCAGTCGACGTCTCATCCATTCAAGACTCCTAGAGCATTTTACCATTTGTTGTTGTTTAACTCTTTGTAACCCCATGGACACCAGGCTCCCCTGTCCTTCCCCGTCTCCCAGAGTTTGCTAAGATTCATGTCCATTGAGCTGGTGATGCTATCTAGCCATCTCATCCTTTGCTACACCTTCTCCTTTTGCCTTCCATCTTTCCCAGCATCATGGTCTTTTTCAATGAGTCTGCTCTTCGCATCAGGTAGCCAAAATATTGAAGCTTTAGCTTCAGCATCAGTCCTTCCAATGAATATTTAGTGATTTCCTTTGGGATTGACCAGTTTGATCTTTTCCAGCACCATAATTCAAAAACATCAACTCTTTGGCACTCAGCCTTCTTTATGGTCCAACTCTCATATCCTTACATGACTACTGGAAAAACCATAACTTGACTATATGAACCTTTGTTGGCAAAATGATGCCTCTGCTTCCTTTTAATGGTTTGCCATAGCCTCCATCATAAACTTTTGGGGAGTCATGCTTTATCCATCCTCCCATCTAAAGCATAAATTCTTAGCAAGCAGGGACCGTGGCTTTCTCTTTGAATTCTGTATCCTCAGTGTTTTACACAGGCACTGGCACAGAGTAGGTTTCACAAAATGATTGCTGAACATTTACTGAAAAACTACTCTGATGAGATTGCTGGTCACTTCCAACACTTACTTATTCCTTCTTCCTTAATAACATAGTACTCATTTTTACCTAGAAGGTCATAACTCTAACTGAATAACCATAAAAGACATCCCCAGTGTTTTAGCAGTTAGGAATGACTGTGTAACAAAGTCTGGTCCATAAGATATAAGAAGTGTTGTTTTGCATCCCTATGAAGTCTTTTCTTATTCTGTCTGACTACTTAGATCATGCATGTGATGGCTGGAACTCAAGCAGCCATTTTGGACCAGGAAGATCAAAGCCACACCTTAGGGATTAAGAAGTAAAAATACAGAAGCAATCTGGGTATATCTGATGCCTAAAGAACTACTAGAATAGTTCTGTGCTGCCTATCTACAGACTTGCTTTATGAGAACGATAACTAGACTTCTATCATTGACTTCATTGTTTTTGATTTTTTGTTACTTTCCAATGAACCTAATATCAGCTGATATAACTACTAAGAGTAGAGCACTGTTCTAGGGATTGTGAGGCATGCCAGCACGCCTACCCCGTGCCATGTGAAGCTCACAGTCTGTAGGAGAGTGCTGATGCATCCATGTCTGATGATTATTTGCCATGCTACACTCCAGTCATATTAACTTTCTTTTCAGTCCCCCAGTGGTAATCACCACAAGAGAAGAAAAGATAAAATGCTCAGTGGGAGATGAATTGGGAGATGCCACTTACAGCAGGAGAGCCCATGAAAATTTTCATGGAGGAGACACCCCTTGAGTTTGGTCTTGAATATTCATGAGAGTTGGGATCTGCAGAGAATGGGATGCTGTTGAACACCCCAGGAGCAGAAAATATAGGATGTGTTTGGGAGAAGGCCAGAGATTTTGTCACATAAATTGTGGGAGGCGAGCATATTGCGTGATATTTACGACCATGGACTCTGGTGTTCGATGTTGTGAGTTTGAATTCTAGCTCGACTGTTGACTAGCTCTGTGACCTTCGCTGAGCCACTTAACTTCCATGAACCCCATTTTTTTCACCTGTAAAATGAGGATAGTAATTCCTATCTTCTCCAGTGGTCAGAATTAAGTGAGTTTATATGTACCGAGGGGCTTCCCTGGCGACTCAGATGGTAAAGAATCTGCCTGTAATGCTGGAGACCTGGGTTCGATATAGAGGGCTCAGAATAGTGGCCATCTCAAATCAGCACGCCTTGAATGTTATCTCTGACAAACATCTCAAAAAGATAGAGGAGTTAGTTAAAGCACACAGAGCCACAAATGCCAACTTAAGACCATTATTATGAAGGAACCAAAAAGCTGCTAAAGGTTTATAAGCAAAATTGTGCTTGACAGGAGAGCTATTTGGGGGGAAGTCTTACTATGTCAACATTTTCGTCTTACCACCTTCTCCCTCCCACTCCCACCCCGTCAGCCTACTGACCTGGGTTTCTCCTGGTCTCTGGGTGCATCTGCATCCATCAGCTCCCCGAGGCCCTTCTCCTGTCTCTGGGGACCCCTGATCGTTGACTCAGGCAAACCTGACTGCTCCTCAGAGCCCTGGGCAAGGAAGCCTTCTGGCTCACAGCTGCCGGGCCTCCTTGTTCTCCTGGGATTTGCTAAAGCGTGTGATTTCTATTTCACTCCTCTCCTTTCTCTGCCCCAAATTCCTCTGCCCCCAGCCCCTCAGGGGTGGTGTCATCAGTGGTGACATTCTGCCTCTCAGCTGTGAAATACAGGCCAATGATTACATCGAAGCTGGGTAACATGAGCCCTTTTTTTCCTCTTTGGGGACACTGGAAATCATGCCGCCTTCCCAGACAAGTTTGACCATACTGGATGCTATGCACTCAGTTGTGTCTCCCCTAGAAAGCTCCATGGACAGAGGGGTTGGCAGGCTACAGTCCATGGGGTTGCAAAGGGTGGGACAAGACTGAGCAAGTGAGCACAAATGCACACAAATCTGCACACTGAAACTTCGCCCCCAGTGAGGTGGTGTTTGGAAATAAAGCCTTTGAGATGCAATTAAGGATAAGTGAGGTCATGGCTGTGGGGCCCTAATTCAATAGAATTGGTAGCCTTTTAAGAAGAGGAAGAGATCTCTCTCAGTCTCTCAGTCTCTCTCTGTCCCCTTCCCCGCCTTCTCTCTTTGCACCCCCTCCCCCTCACTTCTACCTTCTCCCGTCAGCCACAGACACACATGAAGGACACAGAATAGGCAGCCATCTGCAACCCAAGGACAGAACTCTTACTGGACACTAATCCAGTTGCTCCTGAACCTTTAACGTCATCTCCAGAACTGTGTGAGGACACATTTCTCTCGTTTAATCGACCCAGCAGCCTCAGCAGATGGATAGAATCGTGTCTACATACACAGTCCCTCGTATGCCTACTGCTGTTCAGGTGCTCCTCTGAGCTTGGGAGCCAATTGCAGACCTCTTCCAACAGCAAGCTACATCCCTCCATAGAGAGCTCATCAAGAGCCTCCTACTCTTCCATGCCAGTTGATGAAAGAGGCATTGGGTTCTCTTGTCCTGATTCCTGGTTGTCTAGCTCAAAGTCACAACCACATTCCATCTGTGACCATTTACCAGCCACAAAGAGAGTAGCTTCAGCTCCCCCCTCTCCCCCAACTTCTTTTCAACTTACATTTTATTGACATTTTAAGCATCTTCCACTTAAGATGTCTGCATGTGGACACCCAGTGAGACATGCATCCTAGCTACAAAGAATATTACAATAGTGACGATATCAATCCAGGGGCCTGCCTTGGTCCAGATAAAAATAGAGTGAGAAGTTAAAAAAAAAAAACCTACATGTGCATCGCTGTTTCACCCAATTTTTATTCCCTCAAAAGATATCATGGAGATGAATATTCATGGTGAGAAACGTGAGGGTTCAGCCTTGGAAGCATAATTTATTGTTATTTCGAATTTCATTAGCGCTTTACATTTGTAAGACCCGTTTGTGGTGAGGCGTTTTCTTTCTTTCCTCCCTTGCCTTTTTCTTCCCTGCCTCCATCCTTCCCTAAACACCCTGTCCTCTTCCAAGAGCTAAATCAGACACTGTCATTTTTACAGAAATGAAAAATCAAGAGTGAAGAGGGGAAGTGACTTTGACATGGAAACAACCAATCATGGCAATGGAAATAATTACTGAAGGAAAACTTGCTCTGAGGCTGTCAGGCCATCGTATGTTGATGGTAGAACTGCAAGCTCCCAGTACAGGAAGGTCACATGCTGTCTCTTGCTTCACTTCCCAACCTCAGCAAGGAGTCAGAGTGGAAGCCCTGGTACAAGGGATCCCTGAGCTCCCTTCCTACACCTGCATGACTGACGATCTTAACATAATAAGGGGACTTTCACAGAGGCAGGAACTGAAACTTCTGATTGATTAAAGCGGTACGAAAGGGAAATATTCTTTATTCAGCAGCAGCTATGTGTCAGACACTGGGCATAAGTATCTTTGATTATTCTCTGAGCTGGTTACCTATTACTGCTTAATAAACCATCCCAAAATGTAGTGGCTTAAAACCATTATAGATTAGTATAGCATGCATGTCAGTGGGTTGGTTGGAGGTCTGCTATCTGGGCTAGACTCATCAATGTGTCTGTGAGTCGACGGGGATTCAGCTTCAAGCTGAGCTTGGTTGCCGCACCTTAACTGGGAAATCTGCGCTCCACATGTTTGTCACCTTCCTTCTGAGACCAGCAGGCGAGCCCAGGCATGTGCTTCTCCTAGTGACTGCAGAAGCATAAGACAGAAAGCAGAAAGACACCAGGCTAAGAACTGACCCGCCCTTCACCTCTGCCTATTCTATTGGTCAGAATAAGTCACATGGACACGCCCTGCTTCAAAGAGTACGGAAATAGACTCTGGTTCTTTAGGAAGAATAAAGAGACCTGGCAAAGGTTGCAGACACAGGGAGAGGTGAAGAATTAGCATCACGATACAACCTACTGAATTTCATTCTCCCAATGATTCAAGGCTTTCTTGCCTAGGCTACTATATCGTGAAATAAGAGCCAGTTATTTTAGACTTGACCTTTCCCTTCCTTTTTACCTTTCTCCTACAGTTTGTCCCCAAAGGCCACCCTTAAAGCTTGCATCCTTACTTCTCAATCAGCCATTTCTTTCAGTAGAAACATTCCAGAAAATATCCTCATGTGGTGACTTTTCTTTTATGACACCTAATAACTGTGGTTATAATAAGATGGTGACGGTGATTTCAGCTTCCACTCATTGCATACCATGCCAATGCTGATTATGGGAGGGGCTACGGAGTTGCATTTGTAACCAGGAGATGAAGGGACCGGACCTTGTCACTTGTTAGGTGTGTGACTCTGGATGAGGAATTTCACCGTTTTTAGCTTTAGTTTTCTCATCTGACAGATAGAAATGCTTATAGTTCCTGGCTCTCAGAGCTGTTGAAAGGGTTAGGTGAGATGAGAACTTCACAGCATTTAGCATACTTCCTGGTATGCTTCAGGGACTTGATCAGTGTTACTATTATTATTTTTGTTGTTGCTGTCAGATGCTAAGTAGTGTACTAAATGCCGTGCAGGCATTATCATATTTATAAATTGCACAGTGATTAGAAAATAGGTCTTTGTTGATATCTGTCTACTTGACCAAAACGTTTATTTTCTTATGTCTATTGTCCCCATTAGGGTCTGAAGACTCTGATGCTGGGAGGGGTTGGGGGCAGGAGGAGAAGGGGACGACCGAGGATGAGATGGCTGGATGGCATCACAGACTCGATGGACGTGAGTCTGAGTGAACTCCGGGAGATGGTGATGGACAGGGAGGCCTGGCGTGCTGCGATTCATGGGGTCGCAAAGAGTCGGACATGACTGAGCGACTGAACTGAACTGAACTGAACTGAGCATATCAAAGTGGCATGTATTAAGGGTAGTNGGATGAGATGGCTGGATGGCATCACGGACTTGATGGACGTGAGTCTGAGTGAACTCCGGGAGATGGTGATGGACAGGGAGGCCTGGCGTGCTGCGATTCATGGGGTCGCAAAGAGTCGGACATGACTGAGCGACTGAACTGAACTGAGCATATCAAAGTGGCATGTATTAAGGGTAGTAAAAAGTTCCAACTTGTTCTTTCAGGCCAAGAAATACTAGATTTAGAAATAGCCATGCATTTTTTTTTCTTGGCGTGTCATTCTCCAAGCCTTGCATAGATGCCTTTTCTCTCTCACAGTCCATCTGTACTAGCCACCTGCTCTTTCAAAAACACAGACACAAACAAAAAGCCTTAGGTGGTGTTAAAGCACATACTGGACGCATTTTGCTCCCCAGAGGCTGGTGGCCAAGGCAAGGCAGCTGGACTTAAGGCTTGGGTCTGTTGATGCCTTCCATGATTGAAGAATTTTAACACTTGCGTTGCAAAATGGAAGTCATCAGCAACAAGCTAACTTTGCCACACCTTTGGGGTTAGTAGGTGCAGTAGGCAGGAAAGTGTGACAGAAATGCTTAATCATCAGGAAACGCTCTCAGAAAAGGGCACCGAGGTCCCACTGTCAGATCTAGACGTCATGGATCCAGGTTTTTGATTTACAGATGATAACGGCACTTAGGCTCAGCATGGCAACAGCTTCTCCATAATAGGCGGAAAGGACCAGAGGTGTCATTCAGCAATCAGAAAATGACCCACCAGCACCTGTCCCTGCAGATTTCAATTTTAGCCTTGGGTCAGTTTCTACTACTCATTTTCCCAAATGGATGCAAATTCCTCCAGTCTGTCTGGGGATGTGCTCTTACCCCGAGATAATGGGAATCAGCAGAGAGAGAGAGGGAGCTTCTGCTCTTTTCTATCCATTATCACTCCTCTGATTATTTTGATGCCCTCGCATGCGATTCAAGGATAATCAGAGTTTGCATGTTGACTGCATTATGAATTCCTGAGTCTCAAGTCTTCCCAAGCCACCAAGGACCATCCGGAAGCCAAATCTGGCTTTTTTAGCGCTGAATACTGTCCCTCTTGTACGATGCCTGACACCGAGTAAGTATTCAAGTAATTCTTGTTGAGCTAATGAGTACATTCATGTCCCTGATTCTTGAATCTTGAATCTCTCTTGAGAGCTCTTTAATCATTCATTTATTCATCCATTCATTTGTTCAAAAGATATGTATTAGGCTTGTGTTTTGGAATTCTGCATGAGTGAAAAAAGAAGCTGAATCAAACTACCCCTAGCTTCAGGCAACTCAGAGTAGAGGAAAAGAGTTAAAGCTCTGTACCAGTCAGTTGATATCACAATCATGGCGTGTAATAAAACTGCTCTAAGCTCAGTGGCTTAAATGGAAATCATTTGCGCTCATGCAGCCGTCTAGACTTTGGCTGGGGGAGCCTGCTGATTTAGGCTGGCTTGGCAAAGCTTGTCTCCAAACTGTGGGTTATGGACAGATGTGCTGTCGTATCTGTCAATAGGGTGAGAGACGACCAGAGATCTGGACAGAGCGCGTTGCTCTCATGATAACGGCAGAAGCACCAAGAGCACCGCTACAAGAGCCTGCGCACCTGGCAGGGCTGCTGGCGCCTCACTAGCCAATGTGAGTCACGTGGCCCAGGTCAGTAGCAACACATTCTGGGAGAGATGCTCTCCTCACAGAGGAAGAAGGGAGTGAATATTTGTTGGACAGTAATCTAAAACATCACAGCCTTACATGCAAATAGGACATGTCATAGAAAATATTAAATACTACAAATGAATTTACACAGAGAATAAGGCCATGTAGAGGGAAACACCTATTACAGAGAAAGGGTATGGTGACAGTCAGAAATGGCCCTGAAGGATGGATGCTATTTGTGCATTCAGGGTACTAGCTAGGGAAAACCTAGACAGAGGTCACAGGGAGTTTGAAGTGTGTGCAAGGGATAGTAAGCACACTTATTTTGATGAGGGCATAGGTTACAAAAAAAAAAAAAAAAGAAGCGGAATGGACCAGAAAGGTGGTTTAAGAACTTAAATATCATGCTAATGGCTCATATAAGACCTAGAGCAACAAGAATTAGAGAATAACAGGCGAGAGGGAAAACCAACAAAAAGTGCATAATGCATTGGCAAGGTAGGTGTTAGACAGGATATTAGCTCCTGAGACTCCCCATGGATGTCAGGGAGGATGAACTACCAGTCGACCGAGGTGATAAATACTAGACATTACACTTTTTTAACTATTATTTTTTCCCAGTGAATCTTGGTGGGCATCTCAAACCCCAGGCTTAATGCCACGACTGCGGTATATCTCTGCCCTGTGCAGCTTCCTCTGCATTCCCAGTCCCTGTCATCTTGAGTGGAAACCCCCTCTTGCCTTCCAAGAAGAAGGTGAGAACCAGCTGTTGGCCAGCTGCTCAGAGAGAAGCAATGCTATCGAGAGTCCAGTGCAGGGCCCAAGGGAATCCTATCTCTGTGCAGATATCTTCGTCCCCTGCCCATCTTCAGTTTAAGTACAGATTGATATAGGCCATTGTTTTTTTTAAGTTACAAAACAAATTCCATAGTTAATAAAGGCATGCATTTGTTAATTTATCCATCAAATACTTATTGAGCAACTCCTGTGTGTCAGCATGTCTCCTACAGACTGGATACGTGGCAGTGAATGAGAGAGGCAAAAATCCCTTTCCTAATAAAGCTTATATTTGAGTGATGGAGGCAATCCATCAATCAATCCATGAATCAGCTGTGGTAGAGAAAATATCGACATAGAAATATGGTGAATGGGTGGTACTGAGAGTCTAACAGGCAGAAGGAGAAATGAGCACCCCATCTATGCTGGCTGTGCAATGTGGGATGCATGATTCAAACTTCCTCTTGCCTCAGTTTCCTAAACTGATACACAGAGAAAGGTGTACACTAGTACACCTTCCTTGGGTTCACAGAAAGGTTAAATACTGCACTGTTTATCAAGTGCTTAGAGCAGTGCCTGGCACATCCAGCAGCTCCAGGTTAAAGGTGGAGACAGAGGAGCAGATGCTTTTAATGCAGCATATTCTGTGCTCTGCTCCAGGTAGATGCAAGGTGTTAGGAGAAAAGAAAACAGGGGGTCTAACCCAGCCTGCAGCATCAGAGAAGTCTGCCTCAGGAGAAGGGTGCCGAATCAAAGCAGAGAGGAGGAAAACGAATACTTACTGAGTACAGAGTTCTTGGCGCTAGGTACGTTCTCTTATTATTCATAAAAGTTACTTTTCACAACACCTTTGTAAGCCAAGTATGCTTATGCCCACTTTACAGATGAAAAACCAGGTCACTGATTATATACCTTACTCATGACATTATGGTAGAGTTAGTACTCTGAACCGAGATAATTTATACTAAACCCAGAGCCACTTTTATTTTACTGCTATCATTTTAGATCCAGAAGGCCTAAGATGTTATAATAGCTAACATCTATTGGTTATGTTTCGGAGAAGGCAATGGCACCCCACTCCAGTACTCTTGCCTGGAAAATCCCATGGATGGAGGAGCCTGGTAGGCTGCAGTCCATGGGGTCACTGAGAGTCAGACACGACTGAGTGACTTCACTTTCACTTTCATGCATTGGAGAAGGAAATGGCAACCCACTCCAGTGTTCTTGCCTGGAGAATCCCAAGGATGGCGGAGCTTGGTGGGCTGCTGCCTATGGGGTCACACAGGGTCAGAACGACTGAAGCGACTTAGCAGCAGCAGCAGCAGCATTGGTTCTGTTTATTGATTATTAATATAGGCTAGACACTACTTCCTTGTTTCATGCTTTTAGTAGATCATCTCTTTTAACCTCATCCGACTCCATGAGGTAGGTACTTTTGTTGTTCTCAGCTGAAGAAACGAAAGTTCAAAGGGGTTAAATAAATTTTCCAAGGTCACATAGCAACATCAAAGTCATAGACACAGATTTGACCATAGGCAGTCAATCTGATACCAGAACAATTGAGCTGTTCTACATCTATGTTGCCTCTCACTCTAGGGTGAAAAGAAGCTTGCACTTGGCATTGAAGGTCTTGATTCAGGACTCAATTGTTCCACGTATCTGCCCAAACTTGGGCAAGTCACATCTTTGACTTTTATTCTTCTTTTACAGTTTTTACTTCCTTATCATTTAGTTTGGCTGTGCTGGGTCTTTGCTGCTGCACGTGAGCTCTCTCTAGCTGTGATGAGCGGGGGCTCCACTGCTGCAGTGCATGGCCTTCTCGTTGTGGCGGCTACTCTTGTGCAGCGTGGGCTCCGGCGAGAGCAGGATCCTCCCCAACCGGGGATTGAACTTGTGTTCCTGCTTTGGCAGGCAGATCCCCAACCACTGGACTACAAGGGACCACCACGACACCCAGTGGAAGTATTCTTGACACTTATAAACTGAGGCTAAAAACTCTTGCCCTACTGGCTCACAAGGTTATGGAAGTCAAATTTATGGTGATAAACGTAGAAGAATTCAATGTAAACAAACGTTATTGTTAGCTTTTGTTGTTGTTTTTATTTTAATACCCACACAGAGAGCAGTGGAGGCAGATGACAGGGCCCAGCATTCCTTGAAAGGGAGAAGAAGGTTCAGTTCAGTTCAGTTCAGTCACTCAGTCGTGTCCAACTCTTTGTGACCCCGTGAATCACAGCACGCCAGGCCTCCCTGTCCATCACCATCTCCCGGAGTTCACTCAGACTCACGTCCATCGAGTCCGTGATGCCATCCAGCCATCTCATCCTCGGTCGTCCCCTTCTCCTCCTGCCCCCAATCCCTCCCAGCATCAGAGTCTTTTCCAATGAGTCAACTCTTCGCATGAGGTGGCCAAAGTACTGGAGTTTCAGCTTTAGCATCATTCCTTCCAAAGAAATCCCAGGGTTGATCTCCTTCAGAATGAACTGGTTGGATCTCCTTGCAGTCCAAGGGACTCTCAAGAGTCTTCTCCAACACCACAGTTCAAAAGCATCGATTCTTCAGCGCTCAGCTTTCTTCACAGTCCAACTTTCACATCCATACATGACCACGGGAAAAACCATAGGCTTGACTAGGCGGACCTTAGTCGGCAAAGTAATGTAGAGGCCTTCAAATAGCTGGAGAATTTTCATGAAACTTGTTGCATGTGGCTTCCCCCAAAATGTGGAATTTGAATCCATTGTGGTAGAGTCAATGAGGAAACTGAATCGGTACATTCTATGGGTCAGAGCCAACCAAAGTAGGACCAGTTTTCAATAGAGATAGTGAGTACCCGCTGTTAGTGTGGTGGGGGGTGTTACAATGGAAAAGTCTGCCTCCTGGAGAGGTTGACACCTGGGCAGCGGTGACAGACTCCAGGCTAGACTCCTGCTGTTCTGTCTTGTACTATTCAAGTCCATCTCTACCTAAAGCCAAAGCAGCATTTAAAAAATATGTATCTGTCTATGCCATCCTCTTACGTAAAATCGCCCATGGCATCCCATTTAAATTAGAACTAAATCCAAACTCCTTGGCCATGGCCTACATAGACCTGGATAATTTAAGCCATACTAACTTACTTAGACTCATTTTATCCTTTTCTAGTCTTGCCTCTCTACTGCCTAGCCATGATGACTTCAGATGTTTGGCCCCTAGAATTTGCCAAGTTTTCTCTCAGTCATTGTGCCTGCTGCTCTTTCCGCCTGGATTTCCCCCCTCACCCCGGTTCCCATAACAATGCTTATTCATTCTTCCTTGTTTCTAACTGAGTTCCACATTTCCTGAGAGGCATCACCTGGCCCTCAGATATAAATTAATGCCTCTCTCGTCATTCTAATTCATAGAACCATGTTCTTTTCTACCGAAGAACATTTAAACTCATCGACATTTAAAATCATCTACTCTTTTATTGTAACAAGAGTCAACCTGAGATCTACCCTCTTCATAAATGTTTATGAATACAGTATAGTATTGTTAATGCTAAGCAAATGCTGCATAGCTTCCTTGTGGCTCAGATGGTAAGAATCTGCCTGCAATACAGGAGACCCAGGTTTGATCTCCGGGTCAGGAAGATCCCCTGGAGAAGGGAATGGCAACCCACACTAGTATTCTTGCCTGGAGAATTCCATGGACAGATGAGCCTGGCAGACTGTAGTCCATGGGGTTGCAAAGAGTTGGACACGATTGAGCAACTAACACACACAGGGCAGATCACTAGAACTTAATCATATTGCATAACTGAAACTTTATACCCATTTGTTATGTTGAATAGCATCTCCTCATTTTCTCCTCCACTATACTCATTTTTGATTATTTGTTTTTGTCTATCTCTTGACCTGACAGTAAGCTCTATAAGGGAGGAAAACCTCTCCCTTCTTCCCTTCTGGTTTCTTTGGCTGGTCTAGTAATTAAGTTGACATAAGACAAAGAAAAACTAATTTAATTTCATATGTATGGAAGCTCATAAAAATCTGAGACTCCAAGAAGTGACCAGAGCAGGCAGCTTCTATACCTTTCAGACAAAGAAACAATAAATTGGTAAAGAACTAACAAAACAAGGGGTCTGGGCTTGGGTCAGCTTATTAGTAAAGAAGTAACAAGCCTTGTTTACACAGCCTTCTCTGCCCTGAATTCCCTGTCCTTGGGGATGAGGATGTCTCTCCCCATCTTGGTAGAGACAGGGTACTTTTCACATGGAAGATGTATTTCCTATTTTCAGGGTACAAGGGAGGATCAGCGGTCGTGCACTAGCTGTTTCTTAAGCAACTTTAATTCAAAGCAATCGGTATGCCAATGTGGTATGTTTCAGAGTGGTATGCTCTGTTTCTCTTTAGCTCCATGAGTGCAGGGACCATTTCAGTTTTGATCATCCATGTATCCACATTCCTGGAGCATAGTAGTCCACAGTCCTCCAAGAAGGAGAGATAAGGGGAAGAAAGGGAGAGAAGAGGGAAAAAAGGGAGAGAAGAGGGAAGAAGGGAGGGAAGGATGAAGGAAGGGCTCTTATAAACATGTTTTTCTTTTTCTCTTTGTAAACCAGAGTCTCAGTAAAAAAAGAAAAAGTACATACGTATTATGTATAGTGCCTAGAGCCAAAATGAGGGACTTCCAATAGATTTCACTGAGAACCTTCCTAAAAGAGAGGGAATGCATCTGTACCTTCAGGAGACTTCCAGAGCCTGCAGAGCCCCTGCCTTGCTGAGTCTGCAAATTCTCAGACAATTGTCATCAAATACAGCTTGTTAAGTGGGTCAGGAGTGGGGGATGTCCTCCATATCCCTGAGATACATCTGAGCAAAGGCCCTTGGAGTTATGTTTACAAAATCTCCTTAAGATGGTGGAAGAAACAGGGCAAGGAGGCCATGGAGCTGCAAGGCAGGGCAATGGGAACCCTGGCTGTAATAAACTGTGCAGGAGGCTTGAAAACAGGCTGTTTTGGGGTTTCACTCCCAGATCATCAACCGACCTAGCGTTTGTCCTTGAGAATAATAGAGAGACCGCATTCTTCTCATTGTATAGATGAGAAAGTGATGCTTGAAGAGATGACTAAATGACATCAAAGCTGGCAACTGAGAGAGCTGGAATTGGAACCCTGATTTCTCTGACTCTAAAGGTTGCTAAATAAGATTACTTAAAAATTAAAAACAACATGCATGCAAGCGTGTGCGTCAACAAACTTAAAGAATCAGACAGAAAAGGTCTGCTCTCTCCCTACTGTGTTCAAGGTCTCATGGGTATTAAATGGCAGAGCTGAAATTCAAAACCAGTGTCATCTTATGCACAAGACTATTCTTTTAACATTCATTCACTCATTTAACAAGTTATCATTGATGACCTCACACATGCCAGGCAGCAGAGGACAAAACTGATAGGATTTCTGCCTTCACAGTAACTATAAGTTAATAGGGAAGACAGATATCAAAGGACACCCTTGCAAAGTGGTTGTTATCATTCCCATTCCAAAAGTATGGGAACTCTTGACCCTCAAACTATACTGTCTTATTGGAGGACGTTGTGGAAAAGACGTCACTGCCAGTTGACCTGAAAGCTGGACCTGGGCTCCTCAACCCCCTTCCCTCTTTTTGAAATGTATTAATACATTTCATGCATTGTTCCCGGAACCACGTCAAGGACACAGCCTTGAGAGAGCAATGTGTTATTGAGACAAGCTGAATGGTGTATGTGACTGAACCCCATTAAGGCTTCTATGCAGACTTTCAAGACTCTGGCAGACAGATGCAAAGATCGGCCTGTCCTACCTCACCCAGGGCAAACCTGGGGTCTTGTTAGCACTGCTGCCTGACAGTCTTGGGGGGTCTGCCTCTTTCTTTGGGCTCCCCTTGTCCTCAGCCTGCAGGGCTTAGTTTCAAATTTCAACCCAAAGAAATTGGAAGGACTTTATTCAACGTAAATTGCCCAGCAGATTGCAGGGAGCACGTTTTCTATGTGTTCCCAATTCTCTCTATGTAAAGCCAGGATTAACAATTGCAACCTCACAGATGGTTGTGAGAATTAAATAAGAAAAAAATGTTTTGCGCCTAACTCATAGTAGGCACCCAGAAAATATTGTAGAAATAGTCACTCTATGTTTCCAATGCCTTCACCAGTTCAAAATGTAAGAGTACAAACAATGTGCTGCAGGAAGCAAAATGACCTGGGACTCACTAGCAGAGAATAAAACTTACACTTTTCATTAGTAATATATACTCTAATGCCCCAGGTTCACAGTTCAGCTTGAATAAATATACAGCAGATATTGCAAGGCTTTTTTAAAAAACTAAAGCATCTACCTGTGGCTGATTCATGTTGATGTATGGCAGAAACCAACACAATATTGTAAAGAAAGCAATTATTCTCCAATTAAAAAGAAAAAAAAATCTAAAGCACTAAAGCAGGGTCCTAGACAGGAAGAGTCATTGGAATCCAGAAAGAGGGTCCTGAAAATACACCAGTAGTAAGATTTGGAAGGAAAAAAAAAAAAAAAATGCTGATTCATGTTGATGTATGGCAGAAACCAACACAATATTGTAAAGAAAGCAATTATTCTCCAATTAAAAAGAAAAAAAAATCTAAAGCACTAAAGCAGGGTCCTAGACAGGAAGAGTCATTGGAATCCAGAAAGAGGGTCCTGAAAATACACCAGTAGTAAGATTTGGAAGGAAAAAAAAAAAAAAAAGATGCAGGGGAATATCACCCGTTAGTATGTGTTAATGATGAAAGATGATGAGTGTAACAAAGGAAGAAGGAAACACGGATAGGTGAAATGATTAAGTAGGCAAAGAGGTACAGGGATTTGGGCACAAGCAAATGAATGATGAGGATGAATTAGAGATGAGTGAACTTGAAAAAGAAAATGCAAAAGGATGAAGGAGGAAAGAGAGACTTTCAAGGAGTGCTGTGAGAATTTTGGCTAGATGGTGTAAGAAGGATTTGAAATGACTGCAGTAAATCATGGAACAAGAGGAGGTTGATTTAGAGGACTGGGGACAGAGAATGTGGGAGGTAGTGAAAGGTATGAGTCGGAGAAAAAAGATAATAAATTTGAGAATCGTTAAGGGAAAGAGTCAGAGAAGTACTGGGTTGAAGCAGAAATCAGTCAAACAGATGCAAGTAGAAATGAAGAAAGACAATGGTGATTAAAATATTCTTTCATTTTTCATGAAGGATAAGTTAGAGACAATAGTGAAAGTTCACTCTAAATGAGATAGAGTGGAAATGTTCTGAAAAGGGAGATGAGAAATGGAGGGATGAAAGCAAAGAGACAGAAGGGTCACAGAGGGACCAAATAAATAGATATTTGGAGGTGAAAACAAGCTTGTGTTACTGAGGACCTACTATGTGCCAGAAAGTACTGGGTGCTTCCACTTATACCTGCTGGTTCACTCAACCTTCCCATCATCCAACTTAAAGAAGGAAAATTAAGGCTCAGACAGGTAATCACTGGAATTAACCAACTAGTGAGAGATAAATGAATTTGAGCTTACATCAAAGAGAGGTTTCTGAGCCAAAGAAGCAGGGATCGAACCTAGGTCTTCTGCATTGCAGGCAGATTCCTTATGGTCTGAGTCACCAGGGGAGCAAAGAAGCAGCTGTAATAGAAATATTTACAATGGTCTAATTTGGAGAGATCAACAATAAAAGGAAAAGCCCCAACACGGGCCTTCATCTTGTAACTGCTCCTATGCCAGCTGATGGAACTGGGCTCCACGTGGTTTAAGGTGCTGGAGTTGGCAGCCCTAAAACAGGAGAGTGTCTGGAGGGAGGTGGCTGAAAGGAAAAAAAAGGAAACAGTGCGCTGAGTGGTAAACAGATTCAAGGAGCCACAGGGAGCAAGGCAGGATGAAAAGGACGCGGTGAATTACAGAGAGGGTCCTGACAGAGGCAGAAAAAAACAAATGGAGGGGGGGCATGTGTAGGTACAAGAGGATCGATGGAAGATTGAGCCTAGATGGAGTGGAGATGGAACAGGAGATAACCAGCTCTCCTCCTGAACTGGAGTTTGTGTCCTAGACATCGTCTTGAAGCCTACAGAGGAAAGACTGTTATCACTTGGAGTCGTGGAAATCTGCGAAGGGAAGGAAGAAGGACAGAAGGAAGGATGGAAAGGAGGGAGGAATAAACAGAGAGAAGGAAGGACAGGCGACTCACTGTGGAAAACCAAAAGGATGGGTCCCTTTTTCCCTGCAGAATTATGGCTGGTGCCTGCTCTAGTACCTGTCTTATAAGTAAAAAGTCAATGAATGTGTGATCATTCATTCACAAAATACTGATTTTGTGTCTCTACGCTATGTCAGCTGCAGGGCTAGCTTGGGGTGGTAAGCAGGACACTCACAGACTTTGATCTCTTGGAGTTTCCAGTCTAGAGCGGGAGGTGCATCAGGAAAGTACCCAAGAGTTCACTGGTGGCTCGGTGGTAGAGAACCCGCCTGCCAGTGGAGGACACACGGGTTCCACCCCGACCCCGATCCAGGAAGGTCCCACGGGCCTCAGAGCAACTAAGCCTGCGCACCACAGCTGCTGAGCCTATGCTCTGGAGGGTGGAAGCAGCAACCACCGAGCCCGTGTGCCCTGGACCCCGACCTCTGCAGCCAGGGAAGTCGCCACAGTGAGAAGCCTGCACAGCATAATGAGGGTAACCCCGCTGGCTGCAGCTAGAGAAAAGCCCGAACAGCAAGGAAGACCCGCACAGGCCAAGATAAACAACCACATGAAATCATGAACAAAGAAAGTCTGCGAATAAGGGGACAGTAATTAAAAATACGTCATGACTGCGTATGGCGAGAGAGAGATGAAAGGACGTAACAGGAGAGTCAGAGAGGGGCTCGCTTAGATTGGCGGTTTAGACATCTTAAGGAAAGTGCTTTATTCACTAAGACTTGCATTTAAGTGAAAGGTCACTGGGGAAGTCTGAAGGGAGTTCCCTCCAGGCAGAAGCAAGAGCCTTTGGGAAAACACTGGGGATGCAAGTGCCTGAAACAATCCAGGAACAGGAAGGAGGCGCATCTGGCCAGAACAGAGTGATGGTGGAGAGGATCTTGACACAAGGGCTGGAGAGGAAAACAGGGAGTGAGACACCAGAAGATGTTTGGATTTACTTTATAATGTTAACAGAACCTCATATGGGCTAGACATTTTCACACATGTGACCTCATTTAATTTGCACAATGATCCTGAGAAATGGGTACTTCTTTCTTTCTTTCACATGTAAGATCTAATAGGGGCACTATTCGTTGAAGGCGATGGCACCCCACTCCAGTACTCTTGCCTGGAAAATCCCATGGGCAGAGGAGCCTGGTGGGCTGCAGTCCATGGGGTCGCTAAGGGTCGGACACGACTGAGCAACTTCACTTTCATTTTTCACTTTCATGCATTGGAGAAGGAAATGGCAACCCACTCCAGTGTTCTTGCCTGGAGAGTCCCAGGGACAGCGGAGCCTGGTGGGCTGCCGTCTATGGGGTCGCACAGAGTCGGACACGGCTGAAGCCACTTAGCAGCAGCAGCAGGGGCATTACTGAGTAATTTGACCCAGTAGGGAAATAGCAGAGATGACATATAAACCAAAGCCTGTCTCTCTGCAGTCTCTGCTTTTTCAGCCCCACTAGGTTGTTGCAGTCATGTGGTATGAATTTTGTTTAGTCACTCAGTCGTGTCCAACTCTTTGCGACCCCATGAACTGCAGCAGGTCAGGCTTCTCCGTCCTTCACTATCTTCCAGAGCTTGCTGAAACTCATGCCCATTAAGTCAGTGATACCATCCAACCATCTCTGCCATCCCCTTCTCCTCATGCCTTCCATCTTCCCCATTATCAGGGTCTTTTCCACTGAGTCAGCTCTTCACATTAGGTGGCCAAAGTTTTGGAGCTTCAGCATCAGTCTGTCCAATATCCTCTTCAGGGTTGATTTCCCTTAGGATTGACTGGCTTAATCTCCTTGCTGTCCAAGGGACTCTCAAGAGTCTTCTCCAGCACCACAGCTTGAAAGCATCAAGTCTTCGGCGCTCAGCCTTCTTTATGGTCCAACTCTCACATACATACATGACTTCTGGAAAAACCATAGCTTTGACTAGATGGAGTTAAAAAAAAAAAAAAAAGACTACAGTAAGGTGGGGGAAGAAAGAAAGGGAAAAAAAAGTTTACAAAGCAACCTAGAAAGGCAAATATGAAATATGAAAGATGAAGCAAGAGGAAACATTTGCTGGGGTGCTGGAAGGGGTTAGGAAGAATGAAAAGGAATTTCAGATCATTGGAGTCAGAGATGGGGGTATGAAAGGACCCTAGAGAAGAATAAATTACATCAATCATGAATTGTAACTAATTAAATCAATAATGAACTGCGACTTAGCAAGAGAGGGGAAGGGCAAA
>SJYX01011066.1:201251-251742 GCA_006410675.1 Oreotragus oreotragus | reverse complement strand
GCGGGGGCGGGGGCGGGGGGTGTCGACTGGGATTTGCACGAGGCCGGGCGGAGCCTCCGAAACGCTCCGGGTCTGAGCCGGGGGGAGAGCCAGGGAAAGGGGCGGGCGGCGGGGCCCGGGGAGGCGGCGCGGCGGGGCGGGCCAGGGCCGGTCGGGAGGCGGAGCCCCGAGCTGGGGGCTGCTGGCGAGCGGCTCCCACGGCTCCGTAGCTCCGGCGCCGGGGTTCGCTTCGGCGTCCGCTGCCGCCGCTTCTTCCTCCTTCGCCGCCGCCGCCCGCAGCCCCGCCGCCGCTCCCGCCATGGCCGCCGCCGGCGCCCGGCGCAGCCCCGGCCCCAGCTCGGGGCTCCGGGGGCGGCTGAGGCTCGGCTTGCACCCGCCGCCGCCGCTGTTGCTCCTGCTGCTGCTGGCCGGCGCCGCCGCCGCCGCCTCGCGGGAGCCCGACAGCCCCTGCCGGCTCAAGACCGTCACGGTGTCCACGCTGCCTGCCCTGCGGGAGAGCGACGTCGGCTGGAGCGGCACCCGCGCCGGGGCCGGGACCGGGGCCGCCGCCGCCGCCGCCGCGTCCCCGGGCTCCGCGGGCTCCGCCGCCGAGTCGCGCCTGCTGCTCTTTGTGCGTAACGAGCTGCCGGGGCGCGTCGCGGTGCAGGACGACCTGGACAACACGGAGCTGCCCTTCTTCACCCTGGGTAAGGCTTGGCGCCGGGGCTCGCGGGGTCCCGGGAGCCCCTAAGTGAAGCCGGACGGGTGGGGGCGCCCTGGGGATTCCCGCCCTGGGCTGCCCCGCTCGGGGTCTAGTGAGGGCAGCTGAGGGGCCCGGAGGGCGTACAGGTGGTTGGGATGAGCGCGTGGCGGGAGCCGGGGGGCGTGCCAGCCCTCTCGCAGTGGGGTCCGGCTCTCAGTGCCGACGCTGAGCTTTGCCGCGGTCCATCTCGGACGCCGAGACCCCAGCTGATGCGAGTACTCGCGCTAGGGGCCGCGGTGAACCCCGCTCGCAAGCCAGGTCTGGGTCCAGCCGCCCACTGCTTCTCCGGGCACGGCCGTGGGCCGCCCGCGGTTACCGCCCCCTCGCTCTCGCCTAGGAGTTCTTGGCTCTGCTCCTCGGGATAGGTTTTCCAGACAATCGGAGCGCAGTAGCTCCATGTAGAATCCCTCAGTCCGCATACAGTCGGTTTCCCTGTGGGTTGGGTGACCTTGGCCAAGTCGCTTCCCTTCTCTGGGCCTCAGTTTTAGCCATCTGTGAAATGGGGCCGGGGAGGATTGAGCGGGGTCTGAGCCCTGGGGTTCTGAACCCAAGGTCTCTACTTTCTGATTCTCCCTCANGGAGCGCAGTAGCTCCATGTAGAATCCCTCAGTCCGCATACAGTCGGTTTCCCTGTGGGTTGGGTGACCTTGGCCAAGTCGCTTCCCTTCTCTGGGCCTCAGTTTTAGCCATCTGTGAAATGGGGCCGGGGAGGATTGAGCGGGGTCTGAGCCCTGGGGTTCTGAACCCAAGGTCTCTACTTTCTGATTCTCCCTCAGTCCCCGTTGTCGCATTCGTCTTCTTAACCCCCTCCTAACGGAGAGCAGGTTTGTCCTCGCAGCTCACTCGCTGGGCTAATAATAATAACTTAAAGGCGTGATATGGGGAGGAGAGAGGGAAGGGGTGGGGTGGGGATGGGGGCGCAAACGGAAAAGTTAATCAGAAAGTTCGCCAGCAGCTTGCTGCCTGCTGGTTCCCGGCGCGAATCCCAGAGGAGTCGGCCCTTCCGTGGAGCTGCGGGAAGCACAGCTGATTCCCACCCGGGTAATTGATAGCTTAATTATCTCGGAGAGCGTTTACAAAAATGTTGTTCTCCTTTCGCTCTCCCGCGCTCGCTCATCGCTCTCTCTCCCCTCCCCTCTTGAGGGCGCAGGGTGCGATTGGTTGTCGGAGTCTGGCCAAAGCCAGCTCCGGCAAGGCGCTGGGGTTCGCCGCAGACTCCAGACCCCCGTCCCCGGGTCCTTGGCCTCACCGGGGTCCGGCTCGGCTCAGGCACTTCGGGGTGGGCCTTGGAAGTCACGTGGCTACAGGATCCGGGCTTGAACCTCTGAGGTTAACTCTTTGCTCGCCCAAGAACCCCCAAAGAGTAATCAATCGACCGGACTCCTCTGTCCGGAGACCGCCCCGCCCCCCGCCCCAGTGCTTTTCCTGCTTGCCTTTTGGAGATCTGAGCGAGTGCCAGGCCCGCTCGTGGTCTGAGCTTGTGCCTCGGGCTCTCCCAGGCTGGCTGTAACCTGAGCCTACCATGCTTCCTGGGATGCTAGGCGGGAGACCGCCTTGCAGGTTCCCAGGGGGACTTCCCGGGGCGGCGTGTCTGGCGTGCGACACACACATTCAAGCATACACACGCCTGCGTGGACACATACACATTCACACACACGCTTACACACCCCAGTGACCCTTCCCACGTGTACTTATGGGATGCCCGTTTCCAATAAGGCCATAGGCTGACGTCGTTCCTTACGCTGAAGAGCTAACCTGGGGCTCCTGCCCAGCTCCTGTGACCCCAGGCAGGGAAGGGCCCTTCCAGAGAAATGGAAGGTGTGCCTTCTACACTTCCAGTCCCAACCTTCTCCCTCCAGCCTCCTGATCTCTCTGGGTTACCCAGAGAGGTCGGGAGTGGGAATCCCCCTAAAAAGCTGTTCAAGTGAAGGGGAAAGGGGGAAGTTCCTGGTTGCGTGTGGCATGACTTGGAGGTGGGAACGCAGAGCATTCCGCCTCCCCTCGGATGTGAGGACCGGGTCCACCCAGCTACAGGAGTCGTCCCAGAATCCCTGGAGCTGGCAGCCCCTGCCTTTTCAAACTCTGGCTTTCAAGAGAGAATGAATGCCAGGGAGCCTGGGGCAGGCTGAGGGAGGAGCTGAAAGACAAATCCGCGAAGACCCATGCTTCAGCCCGAGAGGCTCCTGGTACGCTCCGCTTGGAGCCTTCTGCCTTCTCTGACGCCGGCGGCTGAGCCCGGTGGAGACCGCCTGCTGTGGAGCCCCAGGGCGCCGTCCTCCGTGGCGGCTCTGAGCCCTTTGGGGGTTCAGGAGCCCTCTCCTCCTCCTCTTCCTCCCCCAGTGCCCTGGACTGGCAGCTCAAGGCACCCCTGCCAGGGATTTGGCTGGCGAGGTAGTCACCAGATGGCCAAGCATAGCAGGAGCTGTGTAGGGAGACGTGGGCTTTTTGTTTGTGTTGGTCTTCCACTGCTTGCGTGTAAACACAGAGTGCACAATGCGCTCTGGGAGGGCCAGGCTGGCTGAAAATGAGGGCTGAAGGCGGGGACGTACTGTGAGTCATTTATGACCCTATCTCCCGCAGGGTCCCCAGGCAGCCCCATCCCATCATTCCTGTCCTCAGACCGTCTAAACATCGTTGTCTCGTGTTGGCCTCCGGCGAGTTGAATGCGTTTTTCACTCTTAGGTTGCCAGTTCAAGCGATTTGGAGGTGGCACATGCCACAGATGTGCATGCAAAGTCGGTAAAGGCTGAATCTTGCCGAAGGTGGGGAGTGTGGAGCCGCCGCTAGGGGGCGATAGTGTCTGCCAAAGCCTTTGGGCCGTGCTTAGGGTTGTGGACCCAGAGCTGGTGGTGGTAAATTGTCCCTGGCGTTAAAGGGAGGGGAAGGAAACAAGCAAGAGAAAGGTCGAGTTCCCACTTTACTCCCAGTCCACTTGGGGGACCTTAAAGTTCATTTGCACACCGTTTCACCAAAGTCAGTGGCATCCCTGGCCAGCCCCCCCCCCCTCCATTCTGCCTGTCTTGTTTGAGCTCTTGGCTCTATTATTGGGAGTGCCCAGACATAAAAGACTTTTCTCCAGGTCTATTCTCCTCCGTGTTTCTCATCTTCCCTTCATGTTCCAGCCTGTTTTATGTAGGTGGAAGTTCTCTCAGAGGTGAAATACCACCCCTCCCCCAGGTTTCTGTGTCTGGGCCTCCTCTTTAGAGTCTGAGTTGGTAGCACCGATAAAGTGAATTTCCTTAAACTTGATCAAGGAATAGCAGATAGTTGTTGCATCCTTAATGTGGTGCAAAGAGCTTTCCTCTTGCCTTTTATTATTTACTCACATGGAATATAGGGGAAGGGGCACTGCTGTAATTGATTCCCATTTTATAGATTAGACATTCTTTAGAGAGGTCAGGTGCCTGGTCCAAGGTCTCGTTGTGAGTGAACGCAGACCTGGGACTGGAGTCTCAGCCCACCAGACACCTACATTCTTGGTAATTGCTAAACTCAAGTCATCTTGAGCCAAATATGCATCGAGGGGCTGGTTACATTTATGTAGGGCATAGAGCAGAGTCTTGAAGAGAAACGTTAACGATCAACACAAGAACCTTTCCCAAGGGGACTTAGCTGCATCGGTGTGCTGAAGTATGAGAGTGTGAGAATGAGGCATGAGTTAAATGACCTCCAATGACCCTGCCAACTCAAAGTTTCATGACTCATGGGATGTCAAAGGGCATCCTATGCAGTGGTGCCAGGGAATGATGGAGAGGACACTTTCTGTAACATCAAGGAGGGAAGATATCTCTTGAGACTCAGAGAAAGCTGGGGACACTTCCTGGACAGGAAAAAATAGGATGAGCCGTGGAGGATGGGCCGGGGGAGACGCTGAATGCTGCAGTACAGCTTGGGGACTTGATGCCTGTTAGGACCTGGAACTCTCAGCTGCGGCCCACTGTGACCTTGAACAAGTCACTTATCCCCAGATCTTCAGTTCTTTCATGCTGTAATATGAGTGGGTGGATGAGCCCTAAAATAATCCTTTGGTGTAAAGATTCTATGAACTTGAAGTGCCCTGATCTGCTCTGTAAGTCTGACTTAACTGCTCTTGCTTCTCACTCTCTCCTTTTCTTTGCTGGTAGCATGGGGGTGTCAGGAAGGACCCATGGAAAAGAAAGAATTCGAACAGGGACAACTGTCAGTGCAGGGCTTCTGAGGCGAACAGGCGCGTCACTCAGTTCTCCTCAGCCCCCAGGCAGCCCCAGAGTGTGCCTGTGGGTTTAAGTTTCATGTCCACCAGCAGGGAAATGGCATCCTTCTTCCTGTGCTTGATAGAGGCCTGGCTGGACTGTTTACCACCAGCCTTGATTCAGTGAAAGGGGGAAAAGAGATAAAACGGAGTAAACCGTTCACTGCCAGCATCTGTTACTAATTTGCTTGTGTTATAAATCACACAGGTGAGGAATATTGCTCTGTCTTTGGGGGAGGGTGTCTTGAGAAGGAAACCATCCAGTAGTTTGTCTTTGAAAGGATCTGCCTGAGTGGATCTGGCGGTGTCCTGACGCGCTGTCCCGAGAGGATCTGGTGGTGTCCTGAAGCGCTGTCCCGAGAGGATGCTCCGTGCAGGAAGCTGATTGGCCTGCGGGGAAGACAAGGAAGCCCAGAAATGCCGGCTTGGCCAGTTCTGCAAAGATTCCTTAAAATACAGACCAACATGGACACCGAAAAAGAGAAAAACCTCCAGGACCAAGGGACGCGGCGCTACGGTAGAAGGGTTGCTAGCAACAGGAAGTTAGCCCAAGGACAGTCCACTAGCCTAAGGAGGGCCAGAGGGGTTTCCTTCGAATTTGAATTTCAATAGAGAATGAGGCAAATACTTTTTTTTCCCCCTGTCTGGTTCTAAGCAATGTCCTAAAGGTGCAAATACCAAGGGTGTGGAGGGCAACACGACAGGAGGATGTGTTGGGCATCAAGCATTTACCCTTGGTGATGACAGGGTTCTCATGGGAGGAAGTCTTCAGGCAAGGCACCAGACAATTATTTGGCAGGCATTTGGGGGAAGGGACCAGAGGCATTGAGGCTATCTGCCCTGTCTGGTTTCTGGTTTGATCCTGAAGGTTGATACCAGTCATTAAGTGGGAAGAAAAACCAAATAGAATAAGCTGAGTTTTCTGTACGAATTTCTGACCACAGAATATTAATTAAAATCAATTCCAGTGTTGTTGTTGTTTTTCCCCTGTATGGGTAAAAGGGAGAGATGAGAGACGGATTTGAATTTGATGTCTTCAAACAAAGCTATGCTTAAAAAACATTATTTAGGCTCCAGGCCCCTTATCACTAAAATATTTCAGTAGCACTCAGACTTAAAGGTCCCGTCCTGCTGTGATGGTCCATGTTTCTGGGACATTGTTAATAAGGGGGCTGGTCCAGTGGCCTCTGATCTGAGGGTTTTCCCCTCCGCTTTCCGCTTTCTTCCCTCTTTCTGTCTCCATTCCTTTGCCGGCTCAAATCTGATGAAATCTATTTAATAATTAGGGCAGAGACAGGTGTATTATCTGCCCTCAAAAAGTACAGTCTCTCTGGCCATAGTTTTTACATTCAAGATTCAACCACCTGACTGCACTGCTGCTGCATCGCTTCAGTCATGTCCGACTCTGTGCGACCCCATAGACGGCAGCCCACCAGGCTCCCCCGTCCCTGGGATTCTCCAGGCAAGAACACTGGAGTGGGTTGCCATTTCCTTCTCCAATGCATGAAAGTGAAAAGGGAAAGTGAAGTCGCTCAGTCATGTCCGACTCTTAGCGACCCCATGGACTGCAGACAGCACTGTACCGTTTTATATAAAGGCCCACCACATCCCTAGATTTTTGGAAGCAGGTCGGTTCCTGGAATCAATTCTCTGTCCATAGCAAGGGACCATTATACCTTGTTACGGAGAGTGTGCTGGGGCAGGGTGAGAGGAGGATCCGTGTTAGCTCTCAGAGGCCCAGCTTGAGTCAAGACCATCTAGATGTGCTGTTGCTGGGGGTCAGGAGGCCCCAGCCAGCTTGACAGCACAGCTCTGCAAGCTTTTGTGATCCAGAGCTCGATCATTTTCCTGAATGGGGCCTTCAGGCTGCAAGATCATTCAATAATTTTCATTTACAGCAAGTCCAGCGGTAGTTTTGACTAGGCCTCTGGCAGGCAAAGCCTCCTGCTTCTCACCTCCTTGCCTGGCTGTAAACTAGACATGGGCTGCCGTGGGCTGGTGTGAACATGCTGGGGAGAGAGAGCGATGAGGAACAGCAGTGCCTTCTTTGAGTGGAGCCATGAAGACTGGCCCCACAGCCATCAGTTTTGAGCTCACAGCATCACAGACTCTCAGAGGGCACTGCACCCACTCCCTCCATATTATATGATAACCCTGGGGCCCGGACAGGCAAAGAAGGCTACCTAAGGGCCAGCTGTTCAAACTTAAAGCCAGTGTTCTTGAATCCCACTCCGTTTCCTTCATCACACTAACCACTGACACATGGGTCTGGGGTAAATATATCTCAGGTGTGCAACTTGGTTGACCATCATGTGGTCCCCCAAGACTCTCCTCCTCTTCCTGTAAAACAAAACTAAACTCAGGAGGAAGAGATCCTTCTAGGGAAGTCGAGTTTGTTCTCCTGCCCAGGCATCCAGTTGGTTGGCTCTAGTGTCTCCTGAGAGCCTGAGCCGGTGGGTTTTGTGCTGGGGGAAGGAGGAAGCCTCATGGCTCCTCAGTGAGGGTAAGCAGAAGCCTGCTGTTTTCCAGGAAAAGAAAGTCAGGTTTAACCTTGACGTGCAGCATTATAGAGACGCTTCCTTTGCAAAACTGATACTTTCCCAAGTTCTCATACTGACCAGCTAGTGGCAACAGAAGATTAACTATCGTGAGAGAGAGAGCTGGCTTGTCTTTCCTCCCAGCAGAGCTTGCAGCATCTCTGCCCCAGGAGGAGGCAGGCAGCGGAGCTTGGCAAGACTGGCTCTATTCCCCATCGCTTGCGCACTGCTCTCCTCTCCCTGGCGCCTCGCTGATGTCTGCAGTTTTTTTTTTTTTTTTTTAAGGACAACAGCACCCACCCCCTAACCCCCTAAAGACTTCTCTTCGGATTGGGAGGGGGTGGTGACTACCCAAAGTAAGATTCGGGATGGAAAGCTCGCTTACTGGCATGCTAGAACATGCAGGCAGCCCCTCTGTGAGTCAAACATTGACAAGGATGTTGTATGTTACAAACCATGAGGGTTTTCACCTGAGAAGGCATCCTTGCTCAATCCTTGCTGTCAGACCGCTGGCAGCCTCAGATCTCAACACTTCTCCTGACTACAGTTTCAGCTGTCAACTCCCTGGTCTCTCTTCCCCTGGTCTTATCCTCCCTAATCCATCCTCTGTACTTGGAGACAGGGATTTCATTCAAAGCCCAAACCTGATCATGGCTGTCATCTCCTAATTCGCTGGTTCCCCATTATTAATATGAAGTTCGAGCTTCTGACTGAGCCACAAGGTTCATGATCAGGCTCTGCTCAGACTATCCTGTGATAAGACCCCTTCCTCCTTGTTCTATAACTCTGCCCCAAAGGCCCTGGAAAAACTCCTTCTTACCTTTCAAGGCTGAATTCAAATATCAATTTACCGCTGAAGCCTTTCCTGACCTCTTGCCACTCAAGTGGGACACTCTGGGCCTTGGTGCCCACTAGTGATATAAAGACTGGTGTGACAGTAGCCGGTCCCTTAGAACTACCTGGAGCTTGCCAGATACCACTCCAGGTGCTTAAGATGTATGGGAGAACAGGAGAGCTAGATCCCTGTGTTGAGAGAGCTCGTATCCACACGTACGTGTGTGTACACACGTGTGTATAGGTGTATGTCTGTTGGGGAGAAGATGATAAAAATAAACATAATAAGAAAATTATGGCGTATGTGAGAAGTGATAGATTCTACGGAGAAAAGAAAATGGACATTTTGAAGATGAAATCGGTTTTAATATTACATAGAATCAAAAGATGGCTTATAGAGTCAAAAGATGGATTATAAATGTAGGATTGAACTAGGACTTTAAGGCCACGAAAGTGGCTCCAAGCACATATGTGGAAGAGTACTGCAGGTAGAGAATGACTGCAGCACAAACATGACTCCAGAGCATGCCTGGAGTGTTCACGGCTGGCACAGAGGCCTGCGTGGGCAGAGTGGAGTGAGTGGGGGTGGGCGGGAAGGACAGGAGAGGAAATCGCATTTGGGCATTTGTTGTGAGTCCCATGGAGAGCCAGACAGGACTTTAAACCAGAGGGTGTCCCCATCTGACTTCTGTCTCAAAGGAATTGCTCAGGCTGCTGTCCAGAGGGCAGTGATGTGAGAGGAAGATCTCTAGGAGACTGTTGAGGTGAGCAGCCATGGTGGCTTGGGGCAGAATGAGAGCTGAGCTCGCGGATTTGTCTATCTTGTGCTGCTCGTTTGGGATCTCCATAGGCAGAGAACATCCCTCCTTCATCTCGGGGGCTGCAGTGACTCACCCTGTGCTTGGCACATCCTTGGTGTTCAGGGATCTTAGATGACTAGAAACTTGGGGTTGCCAAGTCTCATCACAGAATCCACACTGTGCAGAACTGGAGGGTGTTGAAACTCCACTTCTCTGCTCAGGCTGAGCTGAAATGCCACCTCTTGCATGAAACCTTCCCTCTTCTGAGTTTGCAGCTTCTGCCTCTACCTTCCCCTGCCTCCTTATCATTCTGAGTAGTGTCTTTAGGGTGAGTAAGGAGACTGCTTGATTAGAAGAGAGAGGTGGGTTTAGGGAAGACCTTTCCTTGAGGATCACAGAAGCCAGGTAATGAATGAGCACCTTTGCATTGTGCCAAGCAGGGAGGCACTGACGGTTCTCAAGGAGATGATACATCATGGTTTCCGGATCATCACTTGTCATGAATGGTAAGGATGTCAGACAGTGTCTAAATGAAGCCCCTAAAGAAGTCGAGGTCACATAGAAAGTCAGTGGTAGAGCAGGAACCATGTCCAGCCTCCTGACTCCGAGTCTGATGTGTCTTCCTCCCACCTTAGGCCAGTGGAGTAGGGAGAGCTGGTATTCCAGACTACCATTCTGGCATGAGGTAGACTGTGAAAAGACTGACCATTTATTGAACATTTACTATGTCCTGGGGAGAAGGCAATGGCACCCAACTCCAGTATTCTCGCCTGGACAATCCCATGGACAGAGGAGCCTTGTAGGCTGCCGTCCATGGGGTCGCTAAAAGTCGGACACGACTGAGCATCTTCACTTTCACGCACTGGAGAAGGAAGTGGCAACCCACTCCAGTGTTCTTGCCTGGAGAATCCCAAGAACGGCGGAGCCTGGTGGGCTGCCGTCTATGGGGTCGCACAGGGTCAGACACGACTGAAGCAACTTAGCAGCAGCAGCAGCAACTATGTCCTGGATGCAGGGTGGCATGTCTGCATTATTTTACTTCCTCCTCCTCATAGTGCTGAAAGACAGCTAGGACTCATCTCATGTTAGAAGTGACCGTGGAGGCCCAGAGGAGCTAAGGAACATACCCAGGGTCACACAGCTGTCCTGCAGCTGAGTCCAGACCCAGGTCTGCCTGGTTGCAAACCCCGTGCTCTCTGCCATTACAGAAAGGCACAGAACTAGCAGTGCTCATGAGTTTTCAGCCCCTCAACAACCTCTTGTACTTCTTATCTCTACCTCTTCTCATTACCGAGAAGTTGCAGACGCTTCTTATCGAGCAGCTTCAGGTGTGACAGCCTCTCAGGCCCGAGGAACTGCACACCTTGTTTCTGGGCTGCCAGGAGCTGACTCAGCATTGCCTAGGGCTTGCCAGTTTGCCAGGAGGGCGCCGAGCTGTGTCTCATTCTCCCTCGACGTCCCTCATTACCGCTGGACCACTCCAAGAGCAAGTTCTGAGGCTGCTGTGCCTTCTAGATTTTTCTCCTTCCCCACCTGCTCTCTACCTCTCTCCTTCCTCCTCTCCTGTCTACTTCCTTTCTCAGAGCTTTCCCACCTTCTGCTGGACCTACTGTTACACTAGGGGACCTATTGCCTAGGCCTTCCAGGAACTTAGAGAAGCTCTACATTCTTTTTCTAGAAATTCTCAGGCATCTGTTGTCTGATTCACAGCCCCAGTTTGACTCCATAAACCTTGTCATTTCTCCCCTTCACCCCGAGTTGACTTTTGTTGCCTTAGTACTTTTAGCAGTATTGTGCCGTTTTAATATTCTTGCCTTGAAAATGAAATTATGAAGTTTGTTCTGTATTATCGATACATATGGGATCCATATAATATTTATATATGATGCTGTAAAAATCCTAATAAATAGTGTATGGTTCTCCTAAAATATTAGAACTGGCTCAAAGAATGCCTTTGAGATCCAGCCCAACCCCCTCATTTACCTAGCAAAAATAAGTGCATTTTTCAGGGATCCACAGCTAAGCCAACAGCTTCCTGGGTGGCGCTAGTGGTAAAGAACCTACTTGCCTATGTAGATCAGACGTAAGAGACACGGGATCGATCCCTGGGTTGGGAAGATCCTCTGGAGGAGGGCATAGACAACCCACTCCAGTATTCTTGCCTGGAGAGTCCCATGGACGGAGGAGCCTGTTAAGCTATAGTCCATGGGACTGCAGAGTCGGACGCAGCTGAAGTGACTTAGCATGCATGCAGCACAGCCAAGCCCCAGCAAAATCCAGCCTCCTCTAGCCCAGCTCCTCTGACAGGGTATGCCAGCTCGAAGACCCAAAGCGCTGGGATCAAACCCTGGCGGCACTACATCTTGACTGTAGACTTGGTACGCCACATCTCTGAGTCTCTGCCCATGAAAACATGAAGGTAACATGGCAGTCAGTTCTCTGAGTGGCTGCGACCATTATTTTTGGAGCGTTCCCCCACCTCCATCACTGAAATTGTAGTCCAGGCCCAGCTCCATGCTCAGTTTTACTTACATGAAAGCCATAAGATCCTTACGGAGATGGTATGTGCAGAGCACCCAGCTCGGCGTCTGGCACAGTTTGTGCTCCATGCCTCTTAGCCACCTGGAATCCTTTTTATGGAAGGAGGTGGAGGTATGAATAAATAATGAATGTAAATTCCCTTTTCCCTACCCCCTCTTTCCACTCCTGCAGCAAGGCGGAAAAAGGGTGAAATTGACCATTGAGCTCTGCTCCCTCTCCGGGAGCCCGGGAACGGGGGACTCCGGGGTTGTGTGAGGACAGTTTGGCCAGAGAAGCTGGGAGGCTGAGCCTGAGGCAGGTGGGTGCTGGGGAGGGAGGCAGGGAGTCGGGCAGAGCCCTCTCCCTTCTGGTGGCAGCTGGCTGACAAAGCCCTGCTCTCAGGCACCCGGAGGGAAAGTCACGAGTGGCTTTGCAAGCAGCCGCCGAAAAGGGAAGGAACATTTCCATTAGCAGAATCAGCAGTAAAGAGATTTCCAGTCACAGTAATAGCTGCATTTGGGGGAATCATTTCAGTGGTGGCTGTGGGCGGAGGAGGGGGGAAGGGGGCAGGGGAGGCATGGAGTCAGCTGGCCTCTTTGCAGGAACTGAGAGACTGCACCCCGGAGAGCCAGGTGCCAGATGCCCAGGGACTGTTGGGGAGCCCCGAGGGGCGTTGGGCAAGCAGGCTGGACACCATGCTGCCTCCCAGTGAGCTGAGCCCCCTTCCTCGGGAGGCCCCAGGGAGGCTGCTCTCTGTTGCCTCTGCTCTGATTACCTGCTTTACTCTTCAAGTCTTCAGAGCCAGCAGCGACTGCATAGTCGTCCAGAGGCTGTCGGTGGTAAAGGTCCCATATTACTTAGTTCACTTTTTCCTATCCAGGGGATCTTCCCCACCCAGGAATCAAACCTGAGTCTCCTGCATTGCAGGCAGATTCTTTACCGACTGAGCTAGGAGGGAAGCCCATTAAATCAGAATCACCTTACAAGCCAGGTTTTCCCTTCCAGACCTACGGAGGCACTCGGGAGGGGCCTGGGAGTCTGTACTTTAACAGATGCACCAAATTCTTGTTATGTCCCTGGGTGTCCTGGGTACCGTAGCCCTTGGGAACCTCCGCAGGCTCATGTGCTGACATTCCTGGTGGCATCTGGGGCTCTAGCCTCACTGGGTACTGGCAGATTTTGGGGGGGACCGGGCGTATTCCCCCTAACTGACGCTAGAAAGGAAATGTTCCTTCTGCTGAGCATGCTTTCCTGCTCCCTGCTGTCTCCTAGCCTTCGCTCAGCCATGACCTCTTCTGAGGCGCCTTCTCCTTTTCCTCCAAGGCTTAGGTCGAGGTTTCTTTTTTCTTTCTTCTTTTTCCTTCCCCCTACCCCTACCAAATGCTCATACCCCACTGGTAGGGTTGGCATATTTTGTGCACAAAAATAAATGCAAAAAATAAAACGCAGAATGCCCAGTTAAACTTGAATTTCAGACAATGAATACTTGCCTAGTATAACTACCTCCCATATGTCCCATGCAATATTTGGGATGTAGTTATGCTAAAAATGACTCTCCGATGATCAGAAATTCAAATGTAACTGGACAGCCAGTATTTTATCTGGCAACCTGCAGGGACCCTGTGTTTCTCTCTGTGCTGTGAGGGATTATACTACCAGTGAATGGTTTGTTCCCTGAAACCCTATTTCCTCCATCTCAGAAAACCAGAGTATCATTCACCCATTTATTCAAGCGATGAAATCATCTTTGATACTTCCCTTCCCTTGCCTCTCATTCTCTCAGTCAGCCAACCCTGTTGGTTTCACTTCTAAAATGACTCAAACGTCTTCACCTCTCATAATGTCCTACTACCTCACCTCTGTCCAAGCTCCCTTGAGCTGTTACATCCGTCCACTAACTGCTCTTCATACCTCTTCCCATCCTTCTTTATATTGTTTGATATATAGCTCATGGGCCAAGTCTAGCTTCTGCTTGTTTTTCGTATGGTCTGCAAACCCATTTACTTGTTTAAGTCATTGGGGAAAAAAATCAAAAGAAGAAGACTATTTCATGATATGTAACAATTATATGAATATCAAGTGTCAGTGTCCGTAAAGATTAATTGAAACACGGTCACACTCATACCCTCAAGTAAGTATTGTCTGGTTATCTTCATGTTGCGAAAGCAGAGTTGAGTAGCAGCAACAATGAGTATCTGGGCCGCAAAACTTAAAATATTTCCTAACTGTTCCTTTACAGAAAAGTTTGCCAACCCTGTTCTGTACAGTAAACAGTGATTTTTTTCCAAAAAACAAATTAGATGTTGTCACTCTCCTGTTGAAAGCCTTGGTTTCTCATTGGTCTTAAGAGACAATCCTGATTCCTTTTCACAGTCTAAACTGTTTTTTTTTTTTAATTGCCTCTTCTCTGAGTTCATATTTCATTTTCTCCTTTGCTCATAGAACTCAAATGTCACCTCCCCCAAGAAGTCTTCCCTGGTACACTGTCCCCCTCATAGCTTAGTCCCATTTATTTAAAGAAAATAAATACAACATCTTTATCTGACAGCTCCTTGATGGTAGGTCTTCTCAACTAGAAAGCATAGTTGAGTAGATGTTTTCTGACCAAATGAATGGCACGTGGGGAGGGAGACGAGTGATATTCTGTACCACCCTGCAGGGACCCACTTTACTGGGTTGCTTATTAGGAAATTGCTATCAGCATTCCAAGAGCTAAAGTCTAGAGCATATAGATCAGCAAATGCTACCTAGATGTCTGTTACACAAACAAAAACAAACAGACTTGTACCTTAATCCCTAGGACACATCCTCTCCCCCCTTTATTTGTAGCTGGAGTGTGTTTAGGGAAATCCCCAGGACGTCCTGTGAGTAAAGACCTCAGGGAGCCAAGGGCTGGGTCATCCAGTGGTCAGGCCTAGAAGCCAGGAATCCTGGGGTTTGGTCTCAGTTCCGCTGGGTGTCAGTAGTCAAGTCCCTTTCAGTTTCTGGGCTTCCGCCCTTTCTCACATGATGAGATTAAAGCCCATGGTATGTGAGAGTCTTCTTAGCCCCCTCTGCTTAGCAGGGGCCCAGGAGGAAGAGAAGGGTTCCATTTAGGAGCTTCTGAGGCTGGAAGCTGCTGCAGCAGGATAAAGCTGACTCCCTCTCTCCCTTCCTTCCTCCATCTCTGCATCCTTTCTGGGGCGTCTGAAGATCAAATCCTCCACTCTGAACCCAGGTGCAACTCGGATTTCCAGCCCAGTCTCACACTAATTTGTTAGGGAACCTTCTTCAATTACTTTCTCCCTAGCGTCCCCCAGGGAGGGAGACTGGAACAGCTGATGGCCCCAAGTAACCAATTACTGCTCTGCCGATAGCTGGATGCCTACCGTCCCTCCCTCCGTCCCTTTGTTTCTCCACTTTATTCTCCTGGCATCTGAAGCGTCTCTCCAAACCGCAGAACGCTCTGGAGAATGGCCCCAGTTCACCTGTTCCTGGCTGGGGCGGAGAAGGCCACCCCTTCCCCAAGAGAGACCCCAGGTGGGAAGGCTGGTGGCTAAGAAAGGGTAGCTGCAGAGCCAAGCAGGTGTGGCAAGCCTGCTAAATTCCAAACTGTGCTAGACTGGGAGGCCCATGCCTTGGGTTCTAGTCCCGTTTCTGCCGTTCACTGGCTGTGGCCTCTTATGCCCACTTATGTATTTTTGGCTGTGCCGGGCCTTCACTGCTGCGCATGGTCTAGTGGAGATGAGAGCCTTCGCTGAGGTGCGCGGCTTCTCCTTGCTTCCTGGTGGCTCAGATGGTGAAGCATCTGCCTACAGTGCAGGAGACCCAGGTTTGATCCCTGGTTTGGGAAGATCCTCTAGAGAAGGCAGTGACACCCCCTCCAGTACTTTTGCCTGGAAAATCCCATGGACGGAGGAGCCTGGTGGGCTACAGTCCATGGGGTCGCAAAGAGCTGGACACGACTGAGCGACTTCACTTTCTTTCTCTTGTTGCAGGGCATGGGCTCTAGGCACGTAATCCAGTAATTGTGGTGCATGCGCTTAGCTGCTCCCCAGCCTGTGGAATCACCCTGGACCGGGGATTGAACCCATGTCCTCTGCGGCAACAGGTGGATTCCTCTCCCCTGCACCATCAAGGGAGTCTTAAGGCCTCACGTAAACCACAGTTGCTTCTGGGGACTCATCTAGCGTTGAGTATCGTCAGAGTCATGTCTCCTTCAGTAAGCTGGGGAATATTGGGCTGCACAATATACCTCATGAAAGAGGAAGAACCTTCTAGCCCTGTCCACTACTGGAATCCCAGCTGTCTAGAGCTGTGCCTGTCACATAGTAAGCACTCAGTAAATATTTGTTGAGTGAAGGAATGAATAAATGGAAAATGTGTGTGATCAGACATTGCTAATCAACTAAATCACAGCTTTAGATGCCTTCTGAATGCAAAGCCCCCATCAGTCACTGGTATCTACTGGGGTTTGCATGGATGATGAACTCTATTCACGTTCCTTAGACTCAACCGGTTCACCTGAACCTGTGGTTCACCTTAATTTCCCCTTGTTTGGAGCCAGGGCACTTCAGTCATTATTCAGTCATTCTCCAGACCTTGTGTGGAGTCCCTTGAGGGCACAGAAAGGCAGGAAGTCCACAGTCTATTGTGATAATAACACTTGTGCTTTTTGATTAAAAAAAAAAATCCCTTTCATGGGTATTTTTAGTATCTACAGATTACCAATGACGACATGGCCATTGAAAGAGATCAAGTCAATTGCACGGGGTCACATAGTAAACGGGATTAGCTGTATTTATTTTTAAAGGGAAGCTTTGTGTCGTCGCGAATGGAGCCCCAGAATAGCTTACTATGAATGGAAGACGGCCTGTAAAAGCAAGTGTAGTGTTCACGTGCCTTCCAAGTTCATCTCAAACCACACTTTGGGAACCACTGATTTGACCCAACCGCTGAAGCAAAAATATTGGTTTAAAATGTAAATTTTGCCCACTTCACTGTGAGATTTGCTTTAATGTATACAATAAAAAATATCTTTTTTGCCTCATAACTCCTGAAAGTGTTAATCACTCAGTCGTGTCGACTCTTTGTGACGCTATGGACTGTAGCCCGCCAGGCTCCTGTGTCCACAGAATTCTCCAGGCAGGAATACTGGAGTAGGTTGCCATGTCCTTCTCCAAGGGATCTTCCCAACCCCAGGATCAAACCTGGGTCTCCTGCATTGCAGGCAGATTCTTTACCATCTGAGCCACCAGGGAAGCCCTACCCTTATTTTAAGATCCAGCCTGAATACAGCTTTGCTGCTTCCAAGATGACTTTGCCGGCTCCCTCAAGAACAGCTCTCTCCTGAGCACTTTGTATTTTCATTGTGGCCCATGTTTTCATGAAATATTGTGATTGTTTAATTGTCTGTCTCTCTTGCTAGTCTTGTAAACTTCCCGAGTTAGACATCGTCTCTCTTTAATATCTGTAACTCCAGCAACGAGTGCATGCATACTTATTAAATTTTTAACCTTAATTTTAGATTTCAACGCAAGGAATACAAGCTTGTTATAACAAACTCAAACAATTTGGGAATATTACATGGAGGAAAAAGTGAAAATCTCTCCTCTATTGGATCTCATTCCCCAGAAGTGATCATGACACAGGGGTTGCTGGGGTCCTAGTGGAACGTGCACTAAATCTGCGCCTGCACAGCTACCTGTGGTGATCTCGCAGGGAGGAAGCAACTTGTCCAAGGTCGTCTGGCAGGTTTCTTGCAAGCAGCTCAGGGATTTTATCAAAACCATCTCTTTGTTAGGGCACTGGTCTTTCAAACTGGTTTCTGTGAAAGGTCTGGGGAGTATGAGTTGCTGTAGGCTTCACCTAAAGAGATACTCCAATATTGGGCCAGTTTCAGGCGTGTTTAAGTCTCAGAATCTACTTGCAGATTTCTTGCAGGCCACAGTCAGAAGGTTCTCTTAACTGACCCGACTTGAATATATATACACACATAGTGTGAGTACACACACACACACACACACACACTGAATATATATGGTGAATATATATAGTGTGAATATATGTACTTGAATATATATAGCATGTGTTTGTATATGTATGTATAGAAATATATGTATTATATATACACACATACATGTATACATTTGGAATGCATGCATGCTCAGTTGTGTCCGACTCTGCGATTCCATGGACTGTAGCCCGCCAGGCTCCTCTGTCCTTGGGATTCTCCAGGCAAGAATATTGGAGTGGGTTGCCGTTTCCTTCTCCAGGGGATCTTTCTTACCCAAAGATCAAACACATTCTCTGTGTCTCCTGCATTGGCAGGCAGATTCCCTACTGCAGAACCACCTGGGAATCCCCACATAGATATATATACGTACATACATATGCATACAGATACATATAGATACATATGAAAGATAGAGAATCAGATGATAATTGTTCTGTCTGGAGAACTAAAACCGGACCCAGCCAGGGAGGAGCCAGAGAGGAGACGATTGTCGTGAGTCCGGGGTGGGTGTCTGTCTTTCTAGCACAGTGTTGGACATGATGGATAAAGCAGTTCTTCCTTTCTTCCTTAAATTATTTTCCCATGTGAGTGGGCAGACAGGCTATTCAGGAGAGGGTTACCTGGGTTTAGATTGAGTTGCCTTCTTCAGGAGCCCTCGTTTATGATGCCGTGTAGATTGGCAGCTGATCAGTTAATAGAAAAAGTCTATTAAAGGAGGGACTCATAAAAAATAATAATGCACCTTAAACGTTTCCTTTTTAACTTAAACTTCATAAATGTGTATCCTTTTGCCAACGATTTGATGTAGGCCCGGGGCTTCTCCTTTGAGTCTGGGTCAGCTGATTGGAGTCCCTTCCTTGCAGAAGCTGTGCTCATAATCCTCTGAGTATATCTCCACTGGTGGCCTCATTAGGGGGGACTGAGGACTTCAAGATGCTTGCCAAGTAATTCTAGAGTTTTATGATTCCTTTCTAAATTTTTATAGTTGTCACACCTGACCTAACACAATAGCAATATTTAAGTGACTTTCCTTATTTTTATCATAAGATCCGCTTAGTCCCTCTAGAAGCCACTTTCTTTTGATGCTCATAAATTTTTAATCTGTACAATATTTCATGAAAGTTTAGAAATATAAGAAACATAACAGACATAAATGGGTTTGGGAAACAGGCTGCCTCTCTCTGAGAAAAAAAGAAGAAGAAGAAAAACATCTCCACCTACAGCAAAATCCCAAGAACACTGGGGAGGAAACACCTGACTAGTGCCAGCGTCTCAGCCCTGGAAGCTTCAGGATGTTTTATGGAAATAATAGAGAGCAATGGCTAAACTGGCAGTCAGTGCAGAGAAGGCCAGCTGAAAGCTTTAGAAATTTAAATGTTTTAGATTGACAGAGGCATTAATGTCACAGAAATTTTAGGGGTTGGGTCATTAGCATTTTGCCCCAAACTCTGATTTAAAGAAGAATGAAAGGGGACCCACTTGCATTTTTGTGGGGAATGTAAATCTTTGCAGCCACTATGGAAAACAGCATGGAAATTCCTCAAGAAATTAAAAATAAAGCTACCATATGACCCAGCAATTCCACTTCTGACTGTTTATCTGAAGAAAAGAATAATTCAAAAAGATATATGCACTCCTGTGTTCATTGCAGCGTTACTTACAGTAGCCAAGATATGGAAGCAATCTAAGTATCCATCAAAGGAAGACTAGATAAAGAAGAGGTGCTTTATACATGCAATAGAATATTATTCAGCTATGAGAAGGAAGGAAGTCCTACCATTTGCAACAATGTTGGCTGGACCTTGAGGGCATTATACTAAGTGAGATAAGTCAGCAGAAAAAGATGGTGTATGAGGTCACTGATACTCAGAATCTAGAAACGCCAGACTCTTAGTAACAGACTAGAATGGTGATTACTGATTGGCCAGGTTGTTGATAAGAGATTACACATTTCCAGTTGTAAGATGAATGCCTTCTAAGGATCTGTTGTATAGCATGGTGGTTAGAGTTCACACACTGTATTGCATTCTTGAAAGTTAAGAGAGTAAATCTTTGTGCTGGTTTTCTCACCACAAAAACAAAGTGGTAATTATGTGATGAAGTGAAGGTGTTAGCAAATGCTCTGGTGGTAATCATTTTGCAATATATACTTGTATTAAGTCAACACAATGTATACCTGAAACTTACACAGGGTTTCATGTCCATTGTATCTCAGTAAAACAAGAAAACATTTTTTAGTTTCAAAGAGGGTTAAAGTGAATCCTGGGCTTCCCTGGTAGCTCAGCGGGAAAAGAATCCATCTGCAGTGCAGGAGAGCCCAGTTCGATTCCTGGGTCGAGAAGATCCCCTAAAGAAGGGAGGCTACCCACTCCAGTATTCATGGCCTTCCCTGGTGCCTCAGAAGGTAAAGAATCTGCCTGCAATGCGGGAGACCTGGGTTCGATCCCTGGGTTGGGAAGATCCCTTGGAGGAGGGCATGGCAAACCCATTCCAGTATTCTTGCCTGGAGAGTCCCCATGACAGAGGAGCCTGTCGGGCTACAGTCCATGGGGGTGCAAAGAGTCGCACACGACTGAGTGACTAGGCACACTCAAATGGAATCCCAGAGCTGTATCAGGAACTCAGGTCTGTAGACTCTAGGAACATGATCCCTGCTGGGACATCAGTTGTCACTGATGCCCCCTTTCTCTTGGGTACCTTTTTAAGGAAGGCACCCCACACTTCTCCTTTTTTTTTTAAGCAGGTGAGGAAACTATGGTTCAAATACTGCAGTGACCTAGCATGGGATACAGAGCAAGATGGAGCTGCCCCTCACCTCCCAGATCAGGCCAACTTCCTGCATACCATTTCAAATGTCCCTTTGCTCAAGGGTAGTTTTTCAATATCTTTTGAAATTAAGTCCTGTCAAATTTTTTTTCCCACCGGTGGCCAGGACACCTGATCTTTCCATCCCCTCAGGAGAAAATGAGAGCAGGGATTCCCCGCAAGTCCTCTTTGTCTTCACCCCAGCGCCTTCTGTACCCATGTAGCTTTCCCGGGGCACGTTGTAAATCTGTCCATCCCTGAGCCAGCACTGCAGGCCATTCAGGCTTAGAAGTCTCAGGGCCCTCAGGCCTCCAGACCAGCCCTCTTATTGCACAGAGGGAGACCAGGCACAGAGGAGGCCGGTGCCTTGCTGAAGTCAAGGGACTGGGGCTGCCTCTGAATGCAGAGCCCAGTTCATTCACCTCCGCTGGGCTTCTGGCGTGGCCCTGAGCCTCCCAGCCTGCCCACCTGCTGGGGAGGGTTGGTAGGTAATGAGAGGGCAATGCGGGCCTGCAGGCCGCCAGGAATTCCCGTGCTTTATGAGGTGCACAACATAATTCAAAACCCATTTTGGGGATGTCTCACCCCATAAAGTTTCCTCCAGCAAGAATGGCTGGGAATTTGTTTTGACTTCCCCAGCACATGTTTTTAAAATACCTCTTCATCTCATTTTCCTCTTTTCTCTGCTTCCTTTTTTTTTTTCTTTTCTTTTCCTACCCAAGTCTCACTGGGTGATACACCCCTGGTGGCTTATGAGGGGACACAGTGGGGGTGGCATTGGGGAAAGGGATCCTGAAGTATAGGTTAATGGGCTGGCAAGTGGTAGTGCAAAAGCTCACCTCCCTTGGATGATTCTTCTTGGCAAAGACATTGGCTCGAGATGTGACTGTAGGGATCTGCCTTCCACAAGTAGTTAGACTTTCAGATGTCATTCTTATCTGGGGTAAAGTGAAGCTTCTGTATAACCCTCTGTCTTGTAATCCAGTAGCAGCAGCTTCTCCCTCATTTTCCACCTTCTCCATGTCACATCATCTCCCTCCCAGCCTCTTGCAAAACTGCTTCCGTTTCTCCCTTTGAGTAGATACTTCATATGACCCAGATGCTGGGAAAGATTGAGGGCAGGAGGAGAAGGGGACAGCAGAGGATGAGATGGTTGGATGGCATCACCAACTCAATGGACATGGGTCTGGGTAAACTCTGGGAGTTGGTGATGGACAGGGAGGCCTGTTGTGCTGCAGTTCCTGGGGTCACAAAGAGTCGAACACGACTGAGTGACTGAACTGAACTGATGCTACCTGAAGGCTCATTCCCAAAGGTCACTTCTCCTTTGCTTAGAATCCTCACTGGCTCCCTAATGCTTAAAGGATTAATAGCAAATTCCTTGATGTCTGAGGACCAAACCCACCTTAATTATCCTTCTCTTGCACCGTTCCTCTGTCTACAGTTAGCTAAATTGGGCTCTTAGAAAACTGGATTGGGTTTCCCTGCTGGCTCAGTGGTTAAGAATTTGCCTGCCAATGCAAGACACGTGGGTTTGAACCCTGGGTTGAGAAGATCTCCTGGAGAAGGGAATGGGTACCCATTCCAGTATTCTTGCCTGGGAAATCCCATGGACTGAAGAGTCTGGTGGGCTACAATCCATGGGATCACAAAGAGTCAGACATGACTTAGTGATTGAACAACAACAAGAAAACAAGTTCCTTATGTATCACTATGACTAATTCAGTTCAGTTTAGTCGCTCAGTCATGTCTGACTCTGTGACCCCATGAATCGCAGCACACCAGGCCTCCCTGTCCATCACCNTTAGTGATTGAACAACAACAAGAAAACAAGTTCCTTATGTATCACTATGACTAATTCAGTTCAGTTTAGTCGCTCAGTCATGTCTGACTCTGTGACCCCATGAATCGCAGCACACCAGGCCTCCCTGTCCATCACCATCTCCCGGAATTCACTCAGACTCACATCCATTGAGTCGGTGATGCCATCCAGCCATCTCATGTCGATATATTCCAGAAACCAAAGCAATATTGTAAAGCAATTATCCTTCAATTGAAGATAAATTAGAAAAAAAGAAAGCAAGCTCTACTAAAGTTGCATTTCTATGACGTAAGCTGGTCTTCTACCATGAATGCCCTGGTTCTCCTATACTTCTGATGGTGGAATACTGTCTACCCTTCATAAGTTACTTTATGTAAACTTCCATCCTTGCTCTTTCTTCCTCTTTCCTTCCTCCCCTAATTCAGATTGAATAACTTTATTCTGAAACCTGTATCTCTCTCATGCCATCTCACTTATACAGAAATATTTACATCTGTGTCTTATCTCATCCTCTGCCTGCATAATCCAGTACAGAGACCCCTAGCCATGTGTGGCTTGTAGAGCACTTGAATGTGGCTAGCCTGGCCGAGGGACTCAGTTTGAAATTCTACTTAATGGTACTTAGTTTACATTCAAGTAATAGCTGCAAGTGGATAGTGCCTACCATACTGAATGGCACAAATATAGAATGTGCCTACCATTGCAGAAAATTCTGTTGCACACAGAACTGCCTGTGAGATTCTTGAGGGCAGGCACAGAATCTTGCCCTCTCTGTGCCCCGTGCCTAGTACAGGGCCTGTTACTGGGTGGGTATCACATAAATGTTGGCGGTGGGACTTCCCTGGCTGTCCAGTGGTTAAGACACCGTGCTTCCAATGCAGGGGGCTCGGCTCTATCCCTGGTCAGGAAACAGAATCCACATGCTGTGCAGCATGGTGTGAAAAAAAAAGTTGGTAGAACTGATATCTGGGCAAGACTGTGTAAGCACAAACCTCAAAGGCATTCTGTTTTAAAGAAAGAAATTCACGGAAATTTACTTTTAAGACACACCCAAGTTTGTTGGCAAAAGTACTGCTTCATAAGCTTTCCTTCATAAAGCCCAGTACATCTTATAGTCCAGAGTGGCTTAGGTTAATCCATTAATGACTCTCACTGGTAGGAATTCCAGGCCCTTGATGGATCATTTCTCAGTCATGCCTTTTCTTCCTACCTTAATCACCTCCCTCCCTTCCTAGAGCATGTCCATCCCATAGCTGGGTCGTAAAAAAGCAGTTCTCAATTCCTGGGAGACAGGTCTGGACAGACCTGTGTGAGACCCAGGCACAGGTTTGAGTTTCCATGTTTGCTTCGTGGAAGATTAATGGGTGTTTCTCTGAGAGGGGATTCCTGCAAAGTCTGTCCTGTGACTGATAGGATGAGAATGGGATGTAATTCCTCCTTTTCAGCCCCATGCTTTTTCCTTCTTCTCTTCCCCTCCTCAGTTTCCTGTTGTTGTTTTTTTTTTTAAAGTTATTTATCTTTAACATTTACCTGGCTGCACCAGGTCTTAGCTGCAGCACCCAGGGATCTTCAGGCTTCACTGCGGCTTGTGGGATCTTTAGATGCGGCATGCGGACACTTAGTTGCAGCATGTGGGATCTAGTTCCCTGAACGGGGGTTGATCCTGGGCCCCCTGTCTTGCAACCACGGCGTCTTAGCGCTAGACCACCAGGGAAGCCTCCTCAGCCTTCCATCACGCCCACTTTCTCTTTAGCATTTGTAACCTCTTCTCTTTTCCTTGTCTTCTGTGTCTTTCTCTCTTTACTCTTTTCCCCCCTCAATTTATTTATTTTTTAATTGAAGGATAATCGCTTTGCAGAATTTTGTTGTTTTCTGTCAAACGTCAACATGAAGCAGCCACAGGTGGACGAATGTCCCCCCCCCCTTGGACCTCTCTTTGCTCCTAATGTCTCTTTCCTCCTCTCTCCCAGCCAGGCTCTGTGTGTGCGTCTCTCCGTCTTCCTCTGAGAATCTCCTTGTCTCTCCTAGTCTCTCTGTCTGCTCCCCATGGCCTTGAATTCTCTTTAGCATCTCTGAGGACACGTCACTGCAGTTTGCCTGCCCTGGTCACCCTCCTTGTTGACCGACATGGCGCCATGCACAGCTCAGGACTGTCTGTCTCTGGGCTTCACCTCTGGTCCAAGGTGGTGTGAGAGTGAAGGAGACTGGAGGTGTGGTGGGTTTTGCAGGATGCAGCTCTGCCCTCCTCCTGCTAAGGACTTGTCTCCTCCTCACAGGTTTGCTTCCTTGCCTGGCCTTGTCATCAAATGGGATTCCAGATGTCCTCCATGACTTTAGAGGCCTCAGTGATTATTTGGCCCATCTTGGGCACGTTTGGCTGTGACCTTGATTTTCAGTGTGAAGCGGTTTTTTGGGAGCAGCTGGTTCAGAGGATCTGGGAGTCTTATTTCTGTTTTGCTAAATATTCAAAGCTCTTTTTCTGCAACTCTGGTGGGCTCCTCTTTCTCAACCCCCTCTGCTGCTCTTGCACAATCCATCAGCTCTTTTTTCAAGCTTTTTTTTTTCCCCTCAAGGCATTAGAAACATCTGCTGGAGAGTTTCAGAAGAAAACCTGCAAGAATGATAAACTGTCTTAGGAGATCATTTCTTCTCAAATTTCAACCCTTGGCGGTAACTGACAACAAAGGCATCTGAGCCAAGTTACCTTTTCCCCTAAATATCATGTGCCCCTTTGAGATTGACCTTAAGGGCATATGCTCAATTAGCTTGCAAGAGCTTCGTAACTTTAAAATAGCAATTGGCCTTGAGTCAAGAGGATTTCTTGTTCAAAAAAAAAAAAAAAAAAAGCCAAAAAGCAAAGAACAAAACAAAGAAATGATGAAGAAGAAGGGCAGGAAGAGAAGGAGGTGGTGGGGAAGGGAGAAGGCAGAAGGGAAATAGCCATCTGTGTGTCTGTCCACATGGTAGACAAGCTTGCTTCTGGAAAGGATCGGAGGGCAAGGATACCCCTGGCAATCCTTGGATTTCTGTTTGTTTCCTTTCATTTCAATATGTAACCTATAACCACAGCTTATTAATTCCCCCCTCAACATATCTTTTGAATGCATCCATTTTCTTTCTGTCTCAACTCTAGAGCAAGTTACTCTCATCTCTGACCTGTGATTCAGTAGTTTCCTAACTGGTCTCTCAGATTCATTCTCTCTCTCTTTTTTTTTAATGGAAGTACAGTTGATTTACAACGTTGTGTTAATCTCTGCTGTACAGCAAAGTGATTCAATTATATGTATGCATTCTTTTTTTGTATTCTTTTCCATTATGTATTCTTTCCATTTCGTATTCTTTTCCATTCCATATATTCTATCATAGGAACATAGTTCCCTGTGCTATACAGTAGAACCTCATTGTTTATCTGTTCCATATATAAAGCTTACATCTGAGCTTACATCTGCTCACACTAACTTTGCACTCCACCCTCCCCCAGCCCTCCCTTCCCCCAACCGTGAGTCTGTTCCCTCTGTCTGTGAGTCTGTTCTCTCTGTCCGTGAGTCTGTTCTGTCTGTGAGTCTGTCTGTGAGCCTGTTCTCTCTGTCCATGAGTCTGTTCTCTCTGCCTGTGAGTCTATTCTCTCTGTGAGTCTGCCTGTGAGTCTGTTCTCTCTGTCCGTGAGTCTGTTCTCTCTGTGAGTCTGTCCTGTCTGTGAGTCTGTCTGTGAGTCTGTTCTCTCTGTCTGTGAGTCTGTTCTCTCTGTCCGTGAGTCTGTTCTGTCTGTGAGTCTGTCTGTGAGCCTGTTCTCTCTGTCCATGAGTCTGTTCTCTCTGCCTGTGAGTCTATTCTCTCTGTGAGTCTGCCTGTGAGTCTGTTCTCTCTGTCCGTGAGTCTGTTCTCTCTGTGAGTCTGTCCTGTCTGTGAGTCTGTCTGTGAGTCTGTTCTCTCTGTCTGTGAGTCTGTTCTCTCTGTCCGTGAGTCTGTTCTGTCTGTGAGTCTGTCTGTGAGCCTGTTCTCTCTGTCCATGAGTCTGTTCTCTCTGCCTGTGAGTCTATTCTCTCTGTGAGTCTGCCTGTGAGTCTGTTCTCTCTGTCCGTGAGTCTGTTCTCTCTGTGAGTCTGTCCTGTCTGTGAGTCTGTCTGTGAGTCTGTTCTCTCTGTCTGTGAGTCTGTTCTCTCTGTCCGTGAGTCTGTTCTGTCTGTGAGTCTGTCTGTGAGCCTGTTCTCTCTGTCCATGAGTCTGTTCTCTCTGCCTGTGAGTCTATTCTCTCTGTGAGTCTGCCTGTGAGTCTGTTCTCTCTGTCCGTGAGTCTGTTCTCTCTGTGAGTCTGTCCTGTCTGTGAGTCTGTCTGTGAGTCTGTTCTCTCTGTCTGTGAGTCTGTTCTCTCTGTCCGTGAGTCTGTTCTGTCTGTGAGTCTGTCTGTGAGCCTGTTCTCTCTGTCCATGAGTCTGTTCTCTCTGCCTGTGAGTCTATTCTCTCTGTGAGTCTGCCTGTGAGTCTGTTCTCTCTGTCCGTGAGTCTGTTCTCTCTGTGAGTCTGTCCTGTCTGTGAGTCTGTCTGTGAGTCTGTTCTCTCTGTCTGTGAGTCTGTTCTCTCTGTCCGTGAGTCTGTTCTGTCTGTGAGTCTGTCTGTGAGCCTGTTCTCTCTGTCCATGAGTCTGTTCTCTCTGCCTGTGAGTCTGTTCTCTCTGTGAGTCTGCCTGTGAGTCTGTTCTCTCTGTCCGTGAGTCTGTCCTGTCTGTGAGTCTGTCCTGTCTGTGAGTCTGTCTGTGAGCCTGTTCTCTCTGTCCGTGAGTCTGTTCTGTCTGTCTGTGAGTCTGTTCTCTCTGTCTGTGAGTCTGTTCTCTCTGTGAGTCTGTCAGTGAGTCTGTTCTCTCTGTCAGTGAGTCTGTTCTCTCTGTCAGTGAGTCTGTCTGTGAGTCTGTTCTCTCTGTCTGTGAGTCTGTTCTCTCTGTGAGTCTGGTTCTGAGTTCTGCTTTGTAGACAGGTCCATTTGTGTTACTTTAGATTCCACATGTGAGTCGTATCACGTGGTATTTGTCTTTCTGCCTTGCCCTTACTATGATAATCTCCAGCTGCATCCATACTGCTGCAAATGGCATTGTTTCATTTTTCATGGCTGAGTAGTATTTCACTGGATATGTATTAATGTGTAATCTTCTTCGTCCATTCATCTATCAGTGGGCGGTTAGGTTGTTTCCATGTCTTGGCTGTTGTGAACAGTGCTTCTGTGAGCATAGACGTGCATGCATCTTTCTGGATTAGAGTTTTGTCTGGATGTATACCCGGGAGTGGACTTGCTGGATCATATGGCAATTCTATTTTTAGTTTTCTGTGGAATCTCCATATGTTTTCCATAGTGGCTGCACCAATTTACATTCCTATCAACACTGTAGGAGGGTTTCCTTTCCGGCACACCCTCTCCAACATTTATTATTTGCATACTTTTTAATAATGGCTATTTTCATTGATATGAGGTGCTACTTCATTGTAGTTTTGATTTGCATTTCTCTGATAACTAATGATGTTGACTGTCAGATTCATTCTTGCTCCTACTCCCCACCCAGCCCTTCCCAAGCTCTTCTCACATGTAATCAGGAGGCCTTCATAAATTTGTGCATCAAATCATGCCTCCTCTCTACTTAAAGTCCTGGTGATTTCCTGCTGTGCTTATAATGAAATGCATGGTCCCCAACTAAGGTCCCCAAGATACTCAACCTTAGCTGCACATTAGAATACACGGGAAGCTTTTAAAAATGCTGGGATCTGCAGTCTACCCTAGACCATTTAGATTAGTTTAACTAAGACTTAGACAGTTTGACAGTTTCTTACAAAACTAAACATACTCTTACCATATGATCGAGCATTTGCACTCCTTGGTGTTTACTCAAATGAGCTGAAAACTTGTATCTATACCAAAGCCTGAACATAATTTTTTTTTACAGTAGCTTTATTCAAAATTGCTACAACTTGGAAAAAACTAGGCTGTCCATTAATGGATGATGGATAAATAAACTGTAGTACATCATGGCTGCAGCTATGAAATTAAAAGATGCTTGCTCCTTGGAAGAAAAGCTATGATAAATGTAGACAGTATATTAAAAAGCAGAGCCATCACTTTGCCAACAAAGGTTTGTATAGTCAAAGCTAGGGTTTTTTCAGTTGTCATGTATGGATGTAAGAGTTGGACCATAAAGAAGGCTAAGCGCAGAAGAATTGATGCTTTTGAATTGTGTTGCCAGAGAAGACTCTTGAGAGTCCCCTGGATAGCACAGAGATTAAACCAGTCCATCCTAAAGGAAATCAACCCTGAATATTCATTGAAAGGACTGGTGCTGATGCAGAAGCTCCAATACTTTGCCACCTGATGCAAAGAGCTGACTCATTGCAAAAGACCCTGATGCTGGGAAAGATTGAGGATAGGAGAAGGGGGCAATAGAGGATGAAATAGTTAGATGACATCACCGACTCAATGGACATGAGTTTGAACAAGCTCTGGGAGATAGTGAAGGACAGGGAAGCCTGGTGTGCTGCAGTCCATGGGATCAGAAAGAGTCAGACATGACTTCGTGATTGAACAACACCAACAAACTAAAGAAGTCTGAGAAGGCTATGTGCTGTGGAAGAGGCAAAACTGTAGAACAAGAAAAAGAACAGTTGTCAGGGGCTTGCGGGGGCCAGGGGAGGACAGGGCAAACAGGTGGAACTCCAGGTCCTTTTATGCCAGGGAAACTTTTCTGTAAGCTGCAGTAGCGATGGACACATTATTAGACATCTGTCAGAACTCCTAGAGTGCAGGTCACAGAGAATGAACCTTAATGTACACCGTGGACTTTAATGTGTATTTAATTGTCTCATCAGTTGTGCAACTGTGCCATAGTAACGCAAGCTATAGATAACGGAAAGTGTGTGTGTGCAGAAGAGGTAGGTAGAAACTAGTTTTCCTTCATATTTTCTGTAACCTAAAGCTGCTGTTAAATGAAAGTCTGTTAACTTACAGAAAAATAAAGGTCAGACAGAACCTGGATGCTGCTGCTGCTGCTGCTGAGTCACTTCAGTCGTGTCCGACTCTTAGCAACCCCATGGACTGCCGCCTACCAGGCCCCTCCGTCCATGGGGTTTTCCAGGCAAGAGTACTGGAGTGGGTTGCCACTGCCTTCTCCGAACCTGGGTGGTACCCTAGGCTACTTAAGTCAGGATAACTAAGCATTACTCTGCTGTTTTGTGTTTGTTTGTTGTCTGCTTGGCTGGCCTAGGGATTCAAGAATCCACCTGGGGTTGAGAGCCACTGCTCAGAGAGGCCCCGCCAGCTTCTGCCTCTACCCATGGTGCTTCTCTCTCACTGGCCAAAGCCCACACAGAATTCCTCCCTGCCCACCCAGCGTGCTCTGCACTTGGATATCTGTCCGTGGTGGCTTCTCTAGGCTGAACACTTTTTAAGGCCAGGGACTGTGTTCAGCACTGTGCTTCTCCGAGCATTTGCTCCACGGGTAGTCCTTTTAGTAGGTGTTACGGAGTGAGGGAGCAAATGAATGGCTAAACCTGCGAGTTTCACAGATCCCTCCTTCTTGCTCCCAGAATGGCAAACACAGAAGGCTGGGAAAGTGGAGGATGTCTGGAGCCAGGTAAGATGAAATGGCCCCATACCCCCGTCGCCTCCTATAGAACACAGAGAAATCATTTCCTTAATGAGCCGTGAGCGTTCCCCTCTGTGCCTTTTGCCCTTCAGCTGATGTCCTGAGTTTTGGTTAGGGAATAGATGAGTTAAATTTGTCTCTGTCATTTCCATTTTCTTTCTCTGCAATAAAGTTAGTGATCGCTTGGTCAAACGGCAGTATAATGCCATTAGGCGCATGTGTTTCCTCTCCTTCAAGTGCCTTGGGAGTGACTTCTGCTACTGTAGGAAACAGCTCTGTAGTCGGTGAGCAAGCTGAAAGAGGAGAAACCAAAGGCACTACCCGCCTCGCCTGCCAACGCCGGTCCCCTCTGCTGCTTCTTTCACATGGGAAATTAAATTGCCTTTAGGTTGTCAGCAAAGGGAAGAGCGATGTGGAAACAGGATATTCACAGATGCTTTCTGAAGCAGGGGAAATTGCAAAGGATTCCTTTAATCCTTGCTTAGGTGGGAGAGAGACACACACACATACCTGGAGAAGCAGAGTCAGGAAGCAGTTAAGAATTTATCTTGTTTTTGTTTGGCTTGGGTTCCAGCTCCTGACATCATATCTGTACTTGTTTCTCTGCATGTTCAATAAATTATGGCCAATGAGGAGTGACTGATGTCAGATTTACGGCAAGGGACCCTGAGGGCAGGGCAGCCTGTGAGCTCTGTTGAAGGGTATCGGGAGGAAGGTAAGCAACTGTATTTTTTATCCTCATGAGACTTCGGAAAAGAGGCTGGGAAGACAAGGCAGAATACCAGGAACTGAGGACCTCGTTAAAATGGAGCTGCAAATTGTTACCCGCCCAGGGAGCCAGCCCCAGGCTGTGGTTGAAGAGCTCTGATTTCTATTCTTGGGGGTATTTCTAGCTCCCTGAGTGCCCCGAGCAAGCCCCATACATCCTCCAGCTATATCAGAATGGTAAGCATTCGGACTGAACTCTTTATTTAAGCATAGAGAACTTTATGGGATGACTCGGGGGTGGACCAGCTGCAGACCCAGGCTCAGAAAGGGCAGCTCTGGGGATCCTGAGAGCAGTAACTGTCTCCAGTGTCATCTGAGCGTCTCCGTCAGGACAGAGGGGCTCCACGTGTTGTCTATCCTTGCCTCTCTCTTCAGCATCTATTGGCTCACGGTGGCCTCATATGTATCCCTCAACTAGGGAAGAAGAGGGCGCCTGGACTGACATTCCTGCCAGGCTGTGTGTGTTGTAGAGACCTATATTTTGAAAAGTGAATTTAAGGACTGATACTAAAACGGTAGCTGGGTAGCGAAAATGACACATGTCCTCATCAGGGACCTTGGTGTGCTAAGATCATTGTGGTTTTGCAAATCCTCTTTTAGCCTCATAAGCTTTCCTTCAGATAGAATCTTGGGCAACCCACTGTTAAAGAAAAAGAAAAGAAAAGGGAGGAGAGAAGAGTTGCTCAGTTCAGGTAGGGGTGAGGATGCTTCATGCCCTGCCCTGCAGGATTTCTTTTCCTCTTCCCCTAATGTGGTCCTTAAGACGTCTCCCTATAACCCAGAGATGCATGAAATGCAGTTAGGTCCCAGTGCACTGTGTGATCTCCAGGAACAGCTTCAGCTTTGGCCTTTGTAGCAGAACAGAGCATCTAAGTCTTGGGTAGAGGGGAGGGGGCTTCAGGGAGGCAGTGACTGGGCTGAGCAGCCTCTGAGTTGCCTGGCAGAGATGACGCCCTTCACATGATCTGCTGCGCGCATGCCCCAGCGCGTGCCCAGAGGAGTCATGCTCAGCGTCTCCCTCCAGAGCAAGGCTTTGCCTCGGGCAAACGATGCTGAAGTGTGGACCTTCTGGACAGAGCCCTGTTTACATCCTGCCGGTCTCCGCGTGTTCTGCTGCTCGTCTCTGTGGGGCTTCTTTCAATCCCTCTAATGTAGCAATCTCCCTCTGCCTTTGGACCTTTGCACAGGCTATTTGCTTTGCTTCTTTCGTCTGCCTGACTCCTACTGCATCTTCAGATCCTCGATTAATGTTGCTCCTTCAGAGAAACCTTCCTGTTTTCTCAGGTTAAAGCTGGTCTCCCTGTTTTTTAATTTCTCAAAATTTATTATTTATAATTTTTATTTTTAAAATTCTTATCTGAAGGTGACTGACAGCAATGGCTGAGTTAGCCATGCTGCTAATTTACCGCCCCCCACCCAAAGGTTTATTTAACACTTCAGAAATATCTTTTCTCTTGATGTAAAGAGAAAGTAACGAAATGTGCACAGTCTCCCTGCTTTATATATAAGCTCTTCTTACTGGTAGCGATTAGTCACAGATTTTAATTATACATTTTTTTGATGTTTATCTTTTCTACTCAGCTATAAGTTCAGCAAAGACAGGAATCATATTTTTATTAGGTGCCAAAAAATGTACATGGAATGAAGAAATACAGAGTGTAGTGTAATTCTCCGAGGGTTGATTGAGTTCAGTATTTATCAAACGGAGCACCTGTGCACCAGGTTCTCTCCTAGGGGCTGGACTGGATCTCTAAATAAAGGCGTAGATCCAGCCCCTGAGGTGCTCATTTTCTGGGGCAGGAGAATGGTGCTGTTTTCTCGTGTAATCCCCAGCCTACCCCGGGAGGTCCACACGTTGTGGACTGGGAGACCCTGAGAAGGCGAGTGACTAGGGTCGCACAGTGAGTTGGCTGCGATGCCAGGACTGAAACTGAACTTCCTGACTTAGTGCCCCTCCGCTTCTTCCGTTCTTTTTTGTTTATCTTTGGCGTCCCTGGGTCTTTGTTGCTGCACAGGGGCTTTCTCTGGTTGCGATGAGCGGGACTGCTCTTCTTTGTGGTATGCTGAGGCTCCTTCTGTTTCAGAGCACAGGCTTTCGGGGCGTGGCCTTCGGTAGCTGTGGCTTACAGGCTTAGTTGCCCCAAGGCATACGCAATGTTCCAGGACCAGGGATCGAACCCATGTCTCCGGCATCAATAAGTCGATTCTTAACCACTAGACCGCCAGGAAAGCCCCTTCGCGCGTTCTTGTGGCTAGTAATTTAATTAGAAATGGACTTCTTTTTTTTTTTTTTGCACACAACAGAAAATGCTTCCATTCTCTCCCCCAGGGAGAAAGTAGTCTTGGCTGGGCAAGGATGAAGTGTGTTTGCAGAAAGAGGAATTGAGGGCAGGGGCTGGGCAAAGGAGGGTGTCACAGCACACGTGGGTTTCCACAGAGCAGAGGCTCCCCGTGGGACCCACAGGGGCTTAGGAACTGAGCCGGCATCTCAGAGTGGCGGGCCCTTGGTGTCAGAGAGGGAAACAGCCATCTGGTGTCTTGCATCCTGTGGCCTCATGGAGCATGCCTTCTCCTCTGTGTCCCGGGACTCTTCCTGTTCGTCTCTTCCCATCTCTCCCTCTGCGCTCTCCTTCAGAAATGTTTCTGAAGCCAGTTTCTGCTCCACTGTGGTCCCGGTAGTGTCGGCCCTAAAACAGTGGATCCTGACGTGGTACAAAGGCTGCGTCAATTGGTTCTAGCCTGCCTGTTAAGAAGAGTGCCGTGTTTCTTGGTCACTGAGACTCACCAGACCGTAACGGCAAAAAGGGGAAAAAACCCCCTTCTTCCTGACTTGCCCCTTGTGTCTCTCAGTCATGTCTGACTCTTTGCAACTCCATGGACTGTAGCCTGCCAAGTTCCTCAGTCCATGGACTTCTCCAGGCGAGAACACTGGAGCCCCTTATACCCCATTTAACCTGGCTGGCAGCTGGCAGCAGCTCCCGTTAATTGAGAAGAGCTGCCATTTCCAGCGCCCCTGGCTGGTGACAGAGGGTGGTCCTGGTGTAAGCACAGCCTTCTTTGGCTGCAGGCAGAGTTTCTATGACTGGAGGTAGCTATATGACTTTCTTCTTGTCTAAGAGTATGAAATGTCTGCTTTCATTTTTTCCCCCTTCCCTCCTGATCTTTGTCAAAGAGTGACAGCTTCTCTAATTAGGCAGTTGAGAAGGTAACCTTAGCAACTCCAAACTGGCAGCGGAGAAAGAGACTGGGTTCTGGGTGCCCCCTAGCCCGAGCACTGGGCGCTGTGGGCGAGGCCTGATTGTACTCTGTGTGCGTGAGCGACCCCCAGCCTCGCCCCACCAGAGCTGGCTCCAGAGCTGCCTGACCATTCTCTGCTGCTGCAGGGAATTCAGCCTCATCCTCATGCCTTTTCAGGCAAGAATTAAAACTCCTGGATGTCAAGAATTCCTTGTGTTTCCTAGGGCAGGCAGAGGACTAGAGATTTATGCACTCTCGCCTGGCACTTACCTTGCTGAGCTACTCCCAACCCTCTAGCACACTCCTGCCCTTCATGGTCTTGATCACGCAGTTGTCAATATGCTCATCCTTCCACCCTTTTCTCTCCCCAGTCTGCTCTGGGCTCATCTCCTGCCTGACTCCTTTCCATCTTTCAAAGCTCTTTCCTGGGAAATCTAGTTACTGGCACTCCCCATTCGCAAGTATTTCTCTCCACCTAAAGCTTCTTATTCAGTGTTTATCACATGGACCACACAATCTAGAAACATTTTTTTTTTATTCCTTTATTCTTTACATGATATGGTTTTCTGGATCTGAGTTATGCTTTGCAATAGGTGAAGTGCTCACATATTCTATATTCTTTTCACAGCATGTTAATAGGCATGATGGGCACTTATAATTCATGTGCTTACTCAGAAATAAAAAGAATGTTATGTCTCTTTCCTGAAGAAAGGGCTTCAGAAAGAATTTATATAGTGGGGTTGATCACAGTGGGTACTCAGTGTCCTAGGACTGAGCTATTATAGTAAAGGAGGTGCTGAGATATTGTCTGTGGGTCTTTCCTCTCATTTTTCTGTTCTCCAATATCCCCTAGTTCCCTGTCATCCATTTATCTGCCCTGTTTTTCATCATACCACTGATTAATCTTGTGGCCATCGACCCATTCACCCTTCTGCCTCTTCATCTACCATCCGCCCATCCATTGTCTGTGCTAAGAATTATAAAATTAGTATCTTTGGGGAGCATTCAGTCCAGGAGAAGTCAGGATAGGAAGGATGATGAGTGCTCCGCTGTAATCCAAGGTGCAATCTGATAAGAGCAGTGAGATAAATGCCCCTGGTCTTCTGAGCAGGCAAGAACAGAAGACTCCAAATCTGAGAGGGCTTTTCAAGACTTGTCACCTTGCAGCGCTCTCGGTGTATAATGTGGTGCCCAGGGTTCACAGGAAATGACTCTCAGCGTCATCTGTCAAGTTGGAGAACCAGGGTTGGATGGAAAGATGTGTAGAGTGGAACTAGATTGGCTCCTTGGCTCTTCGCTTCTCACAGATGGGAGAAGCGTGGCTCAGAGATGGGAAGGTGCTAGTACCATGTTGCATTCATCTGGCAGCAAAACTGACCCTTGAGCAGAAATATCTTGATGTGGTTAGGCTCAGTCGTGTGTTATGATGAGAAAGGACCCGTGATTTGTTTAAGTGAAGGTTATCTTGGGTTTCACTTTTGTCTTTGAATCACCAGTGCATTCTAGTACTTCCTTGATGAGCCATACCACTCTGTCCCCAGACTTCCCAAGATACCTTGAGTTCTGGGTGAAACTAGACTCTGTGATCCATCCCGTCCCTTGCATCCCAGCCTGGTCTTGCGTGACTACACTGTCTCCTCACCTTCCAAGGACCACCCTTTGAACCTAGTCCAGCCCTGCTCAGGGGCCCAGTTTTACCACCCAGATGTGGGCTCCTCTCTGGATATTCCCAGGCATCCTTGAAGCTGGCGGTTGAAGCTAGATCCCAGACACCGAGGAGACCAGGTTCTTGGCTGTCGACGGTAGATAAGCGGAGACTTAAATGGTGATTTTCTGGCCTGTGATCCCCTGTTTGTGGATTTCATCTTTTAATGGAAGTGCAGTAAATAAAAGCCATTTTCACAATACGCCAAGCAACAGGTCAGAAACATCTGAGCCTCTGGAATTGATAGAAGGGAGCTAAGCGTAACAAATCTCCCCAAATTGCACCCAGCTCTACTAGTATCAGCTCCCATACTGCATTCCCCAGTTATTGTGCAAGGCAATTATTTCTGAGCTGGAGCTTTCAGAGAATACCACATGTGGATGGTAGGTATACTTTCATTGCTTCTCGCCAGATAGAATTTTTCACCCCATGTTTTGGCTAGTGTCTGAGCCCTGATTGAGTCTTATCCCTACTCCCCTTCAGCATTTTCTTCCCCACCTTAGAGGCTGAAGTCATTCTTCAAGACTTGTGCAAATGGCACCTTCCTTCATGCAAGTCACCCGCCTCCTCTCCCCACTGTTTCAGTTCAAAGCAATAGTGTTATGTCGAGGTTAAATTTACATACAGTGAAATGTTTCACTCTCAGGGTACATTTCAGTGAGTTTTGACAAAGGTTTACATCCATGTAACTAAGAATATTTTTATTACTCGGGAAAGTTCCTTGATCATCCCTTCCAGTCAGCCCTCAGCCACCCATAGGCAAGTACTGGGCTGATTCCTATCATTATATATTAANTTCAGCATTTTCTTCCCCACCTTAGAGGCTGAAGTCATTCTTCAAGACTTGTGCAAATGGCACCTTCCTTCATGCAAGTCACCCGCCTCCTCTCCCCACTGTTTCAGTTCAAAGCAATAGTGTTATGTCGAGGTTAAATTTACATACAGTGAAATGTTTCACTCTCAGGGTACATTTCAGTGAGTTTTGACAAAGGTCTACATCCATGTAACTAAGAATATTTTTATTACTCGGGAAAGTTCCTTGCTCATCCCTTCCAGTCAGCCCTCAGCCACCCATAGGCAAGTACTGGGCTGATTCCTATCATTATATATTAATTTTGTCTGTTCCTGATCTCTTCTCGATGGACACACATAATACAGGGGACAGAACACTATGGCCTGTCGGCCAAATATAGCCACTCACCTCTTTTTCTATGACTTGTGAGTGAAGAATTTTTTTTTAAGGAAATATGGTAAATGCTACTTTTTTTTCTGATTCATAGCACGGTATCATTTATGTCAATTAAAGTTAGTCAAAGCGATTTGTGTTCTGCAAACAGCACAGACAAATGGAAGGATCTACACTGTAATAACGTCCTAGGGATGCTAAGAAATATGACAAACTAGGGACGGCGGAGCCTGGTGGGCTGCCGTCTATGGGGTTGCACAGAGTCGGGCACGAATGAAGCAACTTAGCAGCAGCAGCAGCAGCAGCAGCAGCAGGGGATTTAAAACAACAGAAATGTATTCTCTCACAGTTCTGGAGTCCAGAGGTGAAAATCAAAGTGTCAGCAAGGTTGAATTCTTCTAATGGCTCTGAAGAAGAATCTGTTAGGTGACCCTCTGAGCTTCTGGTGGTTGCCCGCAATCCTTGGTGCTCCTTGGCTTGTAGACACATCACTCCAAATTCTGACTTCATCTTCCTTCTCTGTGTGTCTGTGCTCAAATTTATTTCTTCTCTTTCTTTAAGTCCTTTTAAAACATTTGTTTTTATTATTACTTTCACTGGAGTATACTTGCTTTACAATGTGTTAGTTTCCGCTATACATTGAAGTGAATCAGATTCAGCTGAAATATGCGTACCTCCCCTCCCTTGTGGACCTCCCACCCACCCCATCCCACCCCTCTAGGTCATCACAGCACCGAGCTGAGCTCCCTGTGCTATGCAGCAGCTTTCCGCTAGCTATTTTACACGTGATAGTGTATACAAGTATAACTGAATTACAGTATTGTGTTAACTACTGCAATACAGCAAAGGGACTCAGTTATACATACGTATGCATTCTTTTTCATATTTTTTATTGTGGCTTATCACAGACTATTAAGTATAGTTCCCTGTAAGACTGCTTTTTGCATTTTTAAATAGGAAAGAAACTCAAAAGAAAAATGATATTTAATGATACATAAAAAATATACAAAATTCCAATTTCAGTGTTCACAAGTAGTTTTATTGGTACCAGTCATGCCTGTTGGCTTGTTTATTCTGTGGCTGCTTCCTGGCTGCAGTGGCAGAGTTGAGTGGTTGTGACAGATTATCTGGGCTCCAAAGCCTAACCTGTCCATTATTTAACCCTTTACTCGGAAAGTTTCTCGGCCCTTAATCTATTGTACACTCTTCTTTTTGACACCTCTACTCAGGCTACTGCTTTTGAGACTCGTCTGTTGTTGTGTATAAAGATACTGCACCTGTGTGTCTGTGTGCTCAGCCCTGCCCGACTCTTTGTGTAGCCCACCAGGCTCCACCGTCCTTGGAATTTTCCAGGCAAGAATCCTGGAGCAGGTTGCCATTCTCTTCTCCAGGGGATCTTCCTGGCCCAGGGATCGAACCCAAGTCTCTTGCATCTCCTGCATTGGCAGGAAGATTCTTTTACCACTAGCTCCGCCTGGGACATCCCACCTTGCTGCTGTTCAGTCGCTCAGTCATGTCTGACAGTATGTGATCCAATGGACTTCACCACGCCGGGCTTCCCTCTCCTTCAGTGTCTCCCGGAGCTTGCTCAGACTCATGTCCATTGAGTTGGTGGTGCCATCCAAGCGTCTCATCTTCTATCTCCCCTTTCTCCTCCTGCCCTCAGTCTCTCCTAGCATCAGAGTCTGTCCTAATGAGTCAGCTCTTTGCATCAAGTGGCCAAAGTATTGGAGCTTCAGCATCAGTCCTTCCAAGGAATATTGATTGATTTTCTTTAGGATTGACTGGTTTGATCTTCTTGCTGTCCAAGAGACTCTCAAGAGTCTTCTCCAGCACCACAGTTTGAAAGCATCAATTCTTCTGTGCTCAGCCTTCTTTATGGTCCAGCTCTCACATCTGTACATGACTACTGGAAAAACCATAGCTTTGACCATAAGGACGTTTGTCAGCAAAATGATGTCTTTGCTTTTTAATATGGTGTCTAGGTTTGTCATAGCTTTTCTTTCAAGAAGCAGGTGTCTTTTAATTTCATGGCCTCAGTCACATCCTTAGTGACTTTGTGGCCCCCCAAAATAAAGTCTGCCAGTGTTTCCACTTTTCCCCCATCTATTTGCTGCAGTAATGGGACTGGATGCCATGATCTTAGTTTTCTGCAAGCTGAGTTTTAAGCCAGCTTTTTCACTCTCCTCTTTCACCCTCATCAAGAGGCTCTTCAGTTCCTCTTCACTTTCTTCCATTAGAGTGGTATCATCTATATATCTGAGGCTGTTTGCATTTCTCCAGGTAATCTTGATTCCAGCTTGTGATTCATCCAGCCTGGCATTTCACATGATATACTCTGCATACAAGTTAAATAGGCAAGGGATAGTATACAGCCTTGGTATATTCCTTTCCCAATTTTGAACCAATCTGTTGTTCCATGTCCAGTTCTAACTGTTGCTTCATAATCCACAAACAGGTTTCTCAGGAAGCAGGGGAGGTGGTCTGGTGTTCCCTTCTCTTTAAGAATTTTCCACAGTTTGTTGTGATCCACATAGTCAAGTGTTTCAGCATAGTCAGTGAAACAGAAGTGGATGTTTTTCTGGAATTCTCTTGCTTTTTCTGGGTCCAGCGAATGTTGGCAATTTGATCTCTGGTTCCTCTGCCTTTTCTAAAACCAGCACGTTCATCTGGAAGTTCTCGATTCACACACTATGGAACCCTAGCTTGAAGACGTTTGAGCATTACCTTGCTAGGGTGTGAAATAAGAGCAAATTTACGGCTGTTTTGAACATTCTTTGGCATTGCCTTTCTCTGGGATTGGAATGAAGACTGACCTTGGAACATGCCAGTGGCTACTTCTAATTCTTTCAGCTAGAATAGTGTTAGTCCTTTGAACTCCCAGAACGGCCATGCCAAATACGCTGTGCTTTCCCCGTCACACTCCTTTCNCTTTGGCATTGCCTTTCTCTGGGATTGGAATGAAGACTGACCTTGGAACATGCCAGTGGCTACTTCTAATTCTTTCAGCTAGAATAGTGTTAGTCCTTTGAACTCCCAGAACGGCCATGCCAAATACGCTGTGCTTTCCCCGTCACACTCCTTTCTGTGCCCATGACTTGTATCCCTGCTTATTCATGGTCTGTGTCCCTGATCAATCATGGTCTGTTCTGCTGCCGCCCTCTGCTTTGGCTCAGAATTCATCTCAACCCAGGGCTCCAGGCAGTCACTATGCAAAGACCAGAGCTGAGCCTGTGTTGAGAGTCTTTTTGCCATCCTGCTCTAGGAGTGTTACAGTGCCTAGAAGCAAAGATGCAAAGAACTTTGGCATCAGACAAACCTGGCTTTGAATTCCTGTGCTGCCCCTTACTAGCTTAGTGGATCTGGGCAAGTCACTTAGCCTGTCTGAGCCTCAGTTTCCCTCCCTACACAGTGGGAGAATAATAAAACCAACCTCATTGGTATCTTTGAGACGTTAAATGAGATTCAGATGTAAAAGTGCCTGGCTCAGTTCTGATACATAGTAAATGCTAACTAAAGGTCTCTGCAGAACAGACTTGTTCCTCTTGCCCGAACCTGCTGTGCCTTCTGGTTGGTGAACTCAAATCCTCCCAGTCATTGACTCCCAAAGCATCAGAGTCGTAGCCTGTTCCCTCCATGTACACACACCACCCCCATCACCCTCTCTGGACCTGACCTCTTGCTCTGACCTGTGCAACTGGTCACCCTCTGTACCCTCCCTGTGACTCCCTCCAATTTGTGCTGCCCATTACAAGCAAAGTGAATGTATAACACACCAAGAACCCCCATCAATATCCCATCATTCTGAGGATAAAGATTAAGCTATTTAAAATAGCTTAAAGGTACCCATGGTCTTCCCTTACCTACATTTCTAGTCTTAGGTATCGTCACTCTCCCTTCCTCCCAACACTCCAGTCACATTGACCTTGATCTCAGTTCTTCCTGTGAACCACAGGACCACATCCCTCCTCCCATGCTTATCTCTTTATTTTCTGCCCACTCTGGGAATGATGATCACTCCCATCATTTGCTATGATGAATTGTTCAAAATGTCCGACCAGCAGTGCATAAGAGTTCTGATTTCTCCACAGTCTTACCAAAAGTTCTCGTTGTCTTTTTGATTATAGCCATCCTAGTGGGATGGAGTGGTGTTTTATTCACCTAGTTGTTTTTCTTACTTATCCTTTTGATCCAAATAAAGTATCAGCCCCTCAAGGAAGACTTCCCCAATGGCATCCCCATGAACTAGAACAGATCATAATGTTCTTTCATAACTTCCTGTGACCTTTTCCTCCAGAGTCCTTATTATGCTTTCTGAATTTTATATGTATTTTTACGATGTTGAATTATTCTGTGACCCCCCACAGTCAACACAAAGCTCAAGGAGGGCAGAACACACTTATTCTATTTTGAGGGTCTAGCATACTGCCTTGCATGTGGTAAGTGCCCTCCCCACCAATAAAAGACCCATTGAATAAAAACATGAATCGATTCCTTCATCTTCTACTACATATTCTCATGACCTATGGTTTCTTACTTTCTAAAATCTTTCACATTAACTTCTCATCTTTTTTTCAACCCCTAACCTTGCCATTTTACCCATCATCCACAGAACTGTCAGACTGATCTTTGTAAAAAAAGTAGTTAAATCATACCACTCAAAAAACATCCATCGCTACCTATTATATTTCCAATAAAGATACAAACTCTTGAGCCATTTTGATCGAAACCCCTTGAGGTGATATGTACTGTAGTTGAGCTCTTGATGAAATATATGGAAGAGAGAATAGTTGTGAAGCTTGCTTTCTCTTTTACTTTATCTTTGAGTTTTTTCCCTTGTTTTAAGCTTGGCACACTTCCTACTGCCCTAATGAGCAATAAGCTCCTGGAGGACAGGAAAGTATCCTGTTCATCTTTGGACGCGCCACTATGCCTTACAAGTGCCTGGTTTAAAGCAACTGTCAGTAAATGTTTGTTCACTAGGATTCAATTGTATTATTCATCCCAAGAGAAGCATTTACATGCTAACAAAGACCTTGGAAAATTTAACTGGAAGGATTAATGATGGAATTCCAGGCGTGTAAGGCAGGCTGGTGGGGTGCCTTACAAGTGCCTGGTTTAAAGCAACTGTCAGTAAATGTTTGTTCACTAGGATTCAATTGTATTATTCATCCCAAGAGAAGCATTTACATGCTAACAAAGACCTTGGAAAATTTAACTGGAAGGATTAATGATGGAATTCCAGGCGTGTAAGGCAGGCTGGTGGGGGAAATATTTTTGGAGCCAGCCAGCCACTACCACCTCACCTTGTCAAGGCCGTGTCTCTCCATGAACTTGAAGCTAATTCTCCTTGAGTCGGATTAGTGACTCTCCTTCTTGCCAACTGCAGAAACCTGGGTCCCTTCTTCTCCTCCAAGCGGTGTCTAACTTCATATGCCCATTTGTGGGCAGACCCTTTGACTCCAGACCCCGAAGATGGAGAAGGAACCCCTTTGTTCCTGATGACAGCATTTCGACCCAAAGACGTTTTTACTTTTCCTCCTGATAAGTAGAAAGGATCCAAAGGCATCCAGAGAATTGCAGGTGGTGATGGAGTAAGGTGCACACGAAAATGTAGAGGGTAGTTCGGGTTTTCTCAGATGCCATCAGGTGGGCCTAGGGTGGAGCAGAAATTAAAACCCTGAGCTTTGGGATGCATTCAACCTGATTGTCCCTCAGCTTTTCCAGGAGAGGTATCCATCTGACAAAAGAAGGGCAGGGAATCTAGTAGCTTAGATAGGAGGAAGTGGAATTAATATTTGATTATAGTATCTGCATGATAAAGATGATGTCCCCCACATTGCAGGTGAGGAATCAGAGTCGCAGTGGGGAAAAGTGATGTGGCTGTGGCCACGGTCTGGCCACTGGTAGAGCGTCCTGATGCAGGACCCTTACAACATGCTGCCCCCAGGGAGTCTCGGCAATTACAATTCTCCCGCAATCTAGTTGGGCTTTTCCTTCATAACATGACCCAGGACTCTAGACCTTGAAGGAGGTGGAAACAGTTGTGGATTGGATTCCTGGAGCCCTGGGTCTACTCTCTGAACCCACCAGGTGACCTAGGATAGATCACACCCTCTTTCTCTATCTGCTCTCCTGATCCGAGAAATGCAGGAGTCAAATCCATCCGTCAAGCCTCTTCCCGCTCCCATCAGCTGTTGAAGTAGGCTTCATTTTTTTCAACATATGCTTTCTAAGTTACATAAATATATAAAGCCACTCCTTTGTTAAAATATAAACAAAATCACACGGAGTAAAAAGTAACAGTCTGCCCTTGGCATCCCCCATCTCCCTTTCTACCTGGAGATAATCGCCATTTATATTTGGTATATATCCATCCCAATTACTTTTCTCTTTATTTATATTCACATGCATGTGCAAGCCCAAATATGCATCTGTGGTTTTACCCATATGCAGGATTATGGCTCTTCTTTCCTTTTTTTTTTTTTAATTCTTTAAAAAAAATTTTAATTGGAGGTTAATTACTTTACAATATTGTATTGGTTTTGCCATACATCAACATGACTCTTCTTTCCTGAGACTTGCATGTGTATGTTTTTCATTTAGAGATAACTGGAAATCTTTCAATATCAGGACATTTGGATCTACCTCATTATTCCTAATGGCCTTATGCAGTGGTTTGGGTGTAATTTATCCACTGCCTTTTTCTACTGATGGACATTTGTGTTGTTTCTCATCTTTCACTATCAAAAGCATGCTACGGTCAATTTTCCGTATAAAAGGCTTTCTACTCTGAGTATTTCTGTAGGTTGGATACCTAGGACTGGTATTACTAGGTCAAAGAATATGACTATTTTCAATTTGAATAGATACCACTGAATTGCCCTCAAAAATGTCTGTACCAGTTTACACCCAAAGTGGAAATTGGTATAGATATTTGCAATTGAAGTGGAGCTTTAAGGGCATCTTTGTGGGTTCAGGACACTGCCCATCACCCTTCAAAACACCCTCTGCAAGCCAGTAGTGATTCTGTTTACAGGTGAGGCGAGTCTTGCCCTGACTGCCTTCTGCGTCTAGTATCCTGCAGCTCAGCGCTTGCATGGCTTCCAAAACAGGGTTTTAGAAAAGGCTTTCCAGAATGGGGAGGTGGCTTGATTAACCTCCTGCCCAGCTCGGAGCCCTGGGTTTCCTGAGGAGTTCCCAGCGGATCACCAGGGGCTGGCAAACAGCTGACTAATAGGAGCGGCAGCATGTGGCCTCGCTCGGAGATTGGCCAAGTCCCAAGGAGTTCAAAGACCTCTGCAGACCGTTTGCCCCTTCCTGACAGAAGCCTCCACCTAGCACGCCCTGAATAATGCATTGTGTTTATCCTCTCTCGGCCTGATGGGTGGCTGAGCTCTCCCCTCACCCGCCTGCTTCTCCTCCTTCGGCTGCCTCGCGTCTCCTAAGCCTTCAGCCTAGCCTGGAGCTCAGGCAAGAGGAAGGAGCAGTTGGTTTTTTAAAGATTAGTTGCACAGCTAGCAGTCTTTTCTTCAAACAAAGCCAGTGTCTTTGTTTCTCTCTCTTATACCTGAGTCAAGACAGAGAAGGAGAGAAAATGAAAATGCTGGCATTTATTGAGCTCCCACTCTGTGCTGGATGTAACCGTGGGCACATCACTGGCTGTTTCCAAGAAGACATTGCTGTCCTTATTTTCACATGAGGAAACTTGGTTCAGAGCCAGGACACAACCAGCGTATAGCTGGAATTAGGGGAGCTGGGACTTGAATCTATCTGTTTGACTTCCTAGCCCAGGTTGTTTTTCCCACTGTGCCTGATTGCTAAGTAGAACTTTAAAAAAATATATTTTGTTTTGGTTTATTTATTTAGTTGCCTTCAGCCACACGCATCAGCCTTCAACTAACCCACAGACATGCATTTCTTGGCATTTCCAAAGATGCAAAGCATCAGATCTTCCAGTCATTTCCCGCCAATCCAGAGAATCACTGAGTCTGTCTTGAAACCTTCCCTGATGATTATTCATTTGTATTTGGCTGCTCATCTGGGTTTGGCTCTGCTAGATGGTTTATCTAGCTGTGACATTTTCCTGGAGGCTATGTGCTATGGTAGAGGGGGGAAATGGACTTTGAAGTTAGACTGGTTAGATGTCCTTTACCATTGCCACTTGTACACATGTCCCCAAAGTTTTACTTTACCTCTATGAACTTAGGTGTCTTCTCCAGGACAGTGACATTATTTGTAGCTTCTACTGTTGTTAGCTGTGCTTCAGTTCTCCTGCAGTGGGCTGAACAATGCCCCCTCCCAAGAGATCTACATCTGAATCCCCTAACCTCTGAGTATGCTATGGCATGTGGCAGAAGTCACTTTACAGGCTGATTAAAGTATTAAGAGTCGGGATGCACTACTGGGCGTATACCATGATAATACCATAACTGAAGAAATACGTGTATCCTAATGTTCATTGCAGCACTATTTACAATAGCCAGGATGGCAGCAACCTAGATGTCCATTGACAGATGAATGGATAAAGAATGTGTGTGTGTGTGTGTGTGTGTGTTTATAAAGGGGGATGTGAGACAGAATAAATAGAAATCTTGTGGATGGAACTTACTGAGTTAATGCACTTTGGAAATGCACTGACTCAAGCTGATTGGAATTTGGTAGTAATAATTAAAGGGACCCAGCAGCTAAAAGCAAGGTCCGGGCTTAGAACTGCCAAGCCAGGCAGAAATGCATTGAAAATCCATATGACAAGAAAGGCACGTGATAGGGATGAAATGATTCTGATATTGGCAGGTTTCCACTTCTCAGCCTAAGTTACCCAGCTGAGACGTGTGGGCGCCACACAGAGACAGCTGACAAAATAAATGTATTGATGGAATGATCGGCCGGTTCCCTGCTGAGTGACAGAGGGATGCCAGCAAGATTAGAGGTCTATGGCCAATTATCTGAATTGGTCATCATCCAAGCTAGTCATCATTCTCACCACTGAGTGAGGCTTTCTCCTACTGCAGCTCTTTAAGGGAAGTTCTTTGAGGACTGGACACAAATCTCCAGTCCATCACTTTTTTGAACAGCATTAGGGAAGGGCCAGAAAATGCACTTGACAGCAGCATCCTGTAACACAGGGGTGTCATACACAAGGTGTCAGACTGAGCAGGGGACGGAACAGGAGGGGGTGTTTTGTGGGATGTGAAGGGGGACCAGAAAGAGTCGTAAGGGAAGAGAAGCACAACGCCAGGCACCCAGGAAGTCAGACAGCTGTGGCTTCCTTTATTGCTGGCAGAGTAAGCGGGAACCGTCTACTGTGTGTGTGGTTTTCTGGTTTTTTTTTTTTTTTTTTGTATACAGATGCCATTTAATCAGTTCAAATTTGGAAGCTACATCTTCAGGTGTCCAAGAGAGCTCATTCACACCACCATATTCCCCCTTTATACATTTTCATATAAGACATACNGTTTTTTTTTTTTTTTTTTTGTATACAGATGCCATTTAATCAGTTCAAATTTGGAAGCTACATCTTCAGGTGTCCAAGAGAGCTCATTCACACCACCATATTCCCCCTTTATACATTTTCATATAAGACATACAGCTTAATCAGTTAGCACACTGAAGTTATATACTGTCAATATAGTAAAGATGGGTTTATGTCAGAGAAATAGATCACGTGGAATGAACCACGTGGCACCCCAGTGCGTGACATCTGAGGACACTGACACATGTCTGTCTTCATGCAGCACTACTTACTTAACGATGCTCCTGGGTGGGTTTTGAAGGGGGTGAGAAGAGACTGCAGCCCAGACACTGAAGCGTGGGGCTTACAGCCGGTGGAGAAAAGAGACAGGAGCCTGATCACAAGAGAAGCTGGCAGGTCTTCCTTACAGCCGGCAGAGCTCAGGGCGTTGGGTGGGGACGGAGACCCAGGACAGCAATGAGACCGGGTGCAGAAGCCAGGTCTTGCCTGCTTGCCTGGCGAGCTCTCTGCATCTGTGTGCATCCCCTCACTCAGTGCTCAATTAACAGAAACACCATATAACAGGTGTCACACTTCTAATAAAACTTTGTAGGAAGAGATGATTTTTCAGTAATTCAGATTCTCTTAGTACCAATAAAGATTTATGCTGCCTGGTGGTTCACGAAACTAATTGTACGGAGGAATTGAAAGACATCACATGAAGCTGGAGCCATAAGAAAGCCGTCTATCTCTTCATTATGCCTGGCATTGTTCAGTCATTCATTCACTCACTCACTCATTCATTTGTCAAACAGCCACTAAGTAAAGTTCACCTTGGTATGGAACATTTGGCAAATTCATTTGAGCCAGGTTTAAAATGGAAACCTAAGTGTGTTTTGGACTTGAGGCATATGTGAGCAGGAGATTATTTGCTTTACAAAGGGATTTGCCATATGACTTTTCCATGGTAGAAACTTCCTCGGTGTGTCTCGCTGTCCTGGATGCCTGCACACCACATTACAATTTATAGATGACTTTCCAGAATGCTCACATGGGTTCCATACTAGTCCTGCTAGGGGGAAAGTCCAGGGTTATGGCTTACATTTCACAGGTGGGAAAGTGTCCTCCTGAAATGGTAAGTGATGATGTGTTCAGCCTCTGAAATTGGATAAAATCTAACTCCCAGTCCAGAGCTTGCTCCATTTTATCACGTAGACTGTTAGATACATCTGCTTCAGTTGGGCACTTGACAGTACATTTTTACATACATTCCTTTGATTATCTTCACAGCAATCCCATGTTAGAGGTAAGCTATCATCATCATTCTAAATAACAACCCCCACCGCCTCATTTTATCAGGGAGATAATTGAGGCTCACAGAGGGAAAGATCTTCTTCCAAATGAAACCAGTAAAAAGCAACACGTAATGGATGGAATTAGTCAGCTGCAGACGCAGTCTATTCTAAGAGCCTTTATAAATGTGTTGCTAAGGAGATTTGGGACCATCAGACAATCCCATGAGCCTGGCACATCTTTCAGTCTAACTGGCGTGGCTGGAGTGTGCTCAGGATGAGCGTGTAAAGGAAGTGAACCTCAGCCTAAACCATCACTCTCAGTTTGTCCAAACAAAGACTCTAGTAATAGACAAATAGTATTTGCATCCGGTCTACAAAAGGGGAATCAGAGGGTAAGAACTTGTCAGAGCTGGTGAAAGAAGTCACTCTATCCAGTAACAAGAATCCTGCTGGTTGGCTGACCAATCTCTCCTTAGAGTAAAGGTGGACCCAGGTGCCAAAACGAGCGCTTCAGCTTTGAGGTCCTCCCACTCTGGACACCCCAGCCTGCTCCTGACTTTTAGCCCTCTTCCCTCCCTGGAGACGTTACTGTTCTCTGCTTCCCTTAAAGATGCCAAACACCTTCTGAGTGGAGGCTGGCCCGAGGAAGCTGACTCTGACGTCTGTGAGCAAGGATGTCTCCAGCCTCCTCATCCATCCTCAGAAGCTCACCCACAGCTCTGTTCTGTTCTGATTAACTTTGTATTGTGTATCGGCATATAGTCGATTATGGGCTTCCCAGGTGTCGCAGTGGGTAAAGAATCCACCTGCAATGCAGGAAAGGCAGGAGACACGGGTTCCATTCCTGGGTCGGGAAGAGCCCCTGGAGGAGGGCATGGCAACCCACTCCTGTATTCTTGCCTGGAGAATCCCATGGACAGAGGAGCCTGGCAGGCTGCAGTCCACTGAAGCAACTGAGAACGTACACATGTACTTGATTAACAACATTGTCTTAATTTCCAAGCGATTCAGTTATACCTGTACACGTCTCTGTTCTATTTGTCTCCCTTGTCAAAGTGGTTCACTTATACATGTATATGTGTCTATTCTTTTTCAAATTCATTTCCCAATTAGATTGTTACAGAATATTAAGCAGGATACCCTGTGCTATACAGTAGTTCCTTGTTGGTTATCTATTTTAAATACAGTAGTGTGTACATGTCAATTCCAAACTCCCTAAGTATTCCTCTCCCCAACCTTTTTCCCTGGTAACCATAAATTTGTTCTCTAAGTCTGTGAGTATGTTTCTGTATTGTAAATAAGTTCATTTGTATGACTTTTTAAAGTTTCTGCATATTCAGTTCAGTTCAGTCGCTCAGTCATGTCTGACTCTTTGCGACCCCATGGACTGCAGCATGCCAGGCCTCCCTGTCCATCACTAACTCTCGGGGTTTACTCAAACTCATATCCATTGAGTCAGTGATGCCATCCAACCATCTCATCCTCTGTCGTCCCCTTCTCCTCCCACCTTCAATCTTTTCCAGCATCAGGGTCTTTTCAAATGAGTCAGCTCTTCGGCTCAGGTGGCCAAAGTATTGGAGTTTCAGCTTCCTCGGTCTTTCCAATAAATATTCAGGACTGATTTCCTTTAGAATGGACTGGTTGGATCTCCTTGTAGTCAAAGGGACTCTCTCAAGAGTCTTCTCCAACTCTATAGTTCAAAAGCATCAGTTCTTTGGCGCTCAGCTTTCTTTATAGTCCAACTCTCACATCTATACGTGACTACTGGAAAAACCATAGTCTTGAAGAGATGGACCTTTTTTGGCAAAGTAATGTCTCTGCTTTTGAATGTGCTATCTAGGTTGGTCATAACTTTCCTTCCAAGGAGTAAGCGTCTTAATTTCATGGCTGCTGTCACCATTTGCAGTGCTTTTGGAGCCCCCAAAATAAAGTCAGCCACTGTTTCCCATCTATTTGCCATGAAGTGATGGGACTGGATGCCATGATCTTAGTTTTCTGAATGTTGAGTTTTAAGCCAATTTTTTCATTCTCCTCTTTCACTTTCATCAAGAGGCTCTTTAGTTCTTCTTCATTTTCTGCCATAAGGGTGGTGTCATCTGCATATCTGAGGTTATTGATATTTCTCCCAGCAATCTTGATTCCAGCTTGTGCTTCATCCAGTCCAGCATTTCTCATGATGTACTCTGCATATAAGTTAAATAAGCAGGGTGACAATATACAGCCTTGACGTACTCCTTTTTCTATTTGGAACCAGTCTGTTGTTCCACGTCCAGTTCTAACTGTTGCTTCCTGACCTGCATACAGATTTCTCAAGACGCAGGTCAGGTGATCTGGTATTCCCATCTCTTTCAGAATTTTCCACAGTTTATTGTGATCCACACAGTCAAAGGCTTTGGCATAGTTAATAAAGTGGAAATAGATTTTTTTCTGGAACTCTCTTGCTTTTTTGATGATCCAGGGGATGTTGGCAATTTGATCTCTGGTTCCTCTGCCTTTTCTAAAACCAGCCTGAACATCTGGAAGTTTGTGGTTCATGTATTGCTGAAGCCTGGCCTGGAGAATTTTGAGCATTACTTTTCTAGCATGTGAGATGAGTGCAACTGTGCAGTAGTTAGAGCATTCTTTGGCATATAAGTGATATCATACGATATTTCTCTTTCTCTGTCTGACTTAGTTCACTCAGTATGACCATTTCTACATCTATGTTGCTTCAAGTGGCATTATTTCATTCTTTTTAATGGCTGGGTAATATTCCGTCATGGTGACTGCAGCCATGAAATTAAAAGACGCTTACTCCTCGGAAGAAAAGTTATGACCAACCTAGATAGTATATTCAAAAGCAGAGACATTACTTTGCCGACTAATGCCTGTCTAGTCAAGGCTGTGGTTTTTCCAGTGGTCATGTATGGATGTGAGAGCTGGACTGTGAAGAAGGCTGA